>NW_020717122.1:172489-191856 GCF_900518725.1 Notechis scutatus | reverse complement strand
GTTTTTTTGGGTCAAAAACAGCCCCAAAATGTCCCAAAATGGTCCAAAAAATAGCCTGAAAATGCCCCAAAATGGCCCCCAAAGCAGGCCATTTTCAGGGCATTTTGGGAGCACTTTTGGAGCAAAAACAGTCCAAAAATGGCCTGAAAACTGCCCTGAAAATGGGCCACAAAACAGGCCCAAAAACAAGTGGTGGCGGGGCCAGCCAGTGGTGGAATTTGCCAGTTCACTGAACTGCGCAGAATCTTAACTACCGGTTCACCTGAACCAGTGTGAACCGGCAGCAGCCAACCTGTGTCCACAACCATAGAGACTCCCCTTCATCCCAGAGACAGAGCGGCTCAGTAGTAAATGTGATTAGGAGCAGGGAGAGCTGAGTTTTAATTCTGCTTCTACCACGGAGCCCCACAGAGGACTTTGGGCCAGTCTTTTCCTTTCAATTCCAAAAATAAGGTGGGGGGGTGTAATGGTAAAGGTGCTGGACTGGGAGCGGGTTCAAATTCTCCCTTGGTCAAAGAAGCCAAGCGGGAAAGGTTATGCACAGGAAGCTGGGAGTTCTAGGCTTTCCTTGGTTTCGGAAGCTCATTGGCTGACTTTTGGGGGCAGACCCTCCCCCTCCCTTCCAACCCAAGAGCCAATCAGGTGTAGCGGGAGTGAGAGTCGACTAGGAATAGAGAGGTCCAGGTTTTAATCCCTCCTCTGTCCCAGAAGCTCATTGGCTGACTCCGGGCAAGTCCCACCCTCCCAGGCCAAGAGTCAATCAGGAGTAGAATTGAAGGGGCTAAATTAAGAGTGGGGACACCCAAATTCTAAACCTGCCTCAGTTGCTGAAGCTCATTGGCTGACATTCCACCACTCGGTCACTCCCAATCCAAGAGCCAATCGGGAATAGAGTGGGAGGGGTTGGATTAGGAACGGGGACACCTGAGTTCTAATCCCACTTTAGCTGCAGAAGCTCATTGGCTGACACTTCACCATTCCCTCCCTCCCAGCCCAAGAGCCATTCAGATGTTGGGTGGAAGAACCTGGACTAGGAATGGGAAGACCCGAGTTCTAGTCCTCCCCCTCCTCCAGGAAAGATTCCTTGGAAACAGTGGTGGTGAACCTATGGCACGCATGCCACAGGTGGCACGCATAGTTCTTTCTGTGGGGACGCACACCATCGCCCCAGCTCAGGTCCACCACGCATGCGCGCGCACTTCCCAACGGCCAGCTAGCCTTCGGGTCTCTGCTGTCCATGCACAAGGAACATGCATGTACAGGGGCAGGGCGCATGCGTACAGGTGGGGTGCATGTGCGGGGGTGAGGTGAGGATTCAAATTTTTTAACAACCGGTTCTGTGGGCGTGGCTTAGGTGGTGGGCGTGGCTTGGTGTTCATGTGACTGGGTGGGCGTGGCTAGGTGGTCATTATTGGCTGGGCGTGGCCAACTCAGCATCCCTCACATCGAGGCACGCATCTCCTCACCTGGCCTCTCATGACTGTGGGGATGCTGCAATAGTCGTAAGTGTGAAAAATGGTCATAAGTCACTTTTTTCAGTGCCATTATAACTTTGAATGGTCACTCCACACAAGCAAAGCAAAGGAGGGGAAAAAAACTCCAGAGACGTTCCTGAGACAGGAAGTCTAGTCCTGCCAAAAATGTAAAAAAAGGTTAACGGAGAGGCAGTTTCTGTAAGCAACACCAGAATGTTTCCTTCCTGCCTTCCTTACAGGATTAGACCAGTAATTTCTTCTAACAACCGGTTCTCTGAACTGCTTAGAATGTTAACAACCAGTTCTAGCAAATAGGTGTGAACTGGTAGAACCCCACCCCTGGGTGGGGCACATGCACAGGGAGTGGGGCATATGCAGGGGGCAATGCGCATGCACAGAGGGCGCCTTGCATTTTGGTTCTGCGTGCACACGCACACTTTGGGCACCCAAAAGGTTCACCCTCACTGGCCTGGAAGACGTTTCTGTCTTCGTTAATCTACCTCGCAGAAGTCCTCCTGGCGAAAAAAAAAAAAAGTTGAAAGAAGGAAGATGATTAGATCGCTTGGAAGGCCTAGAGGTAACATGAGATAGAAATCTAACAAGCAATAAATCAGCATGTTCCTGATAGGAGAAGTCAAGATCCAGTCAAGTCGGAAGCAAAATCTGCGGCTGCTGAGCGCTCGCATGTCACCCACGACAGCCTGATTTAAAGAAATGAAGCGGGATAATAATAGAGCTGCTTGCTGAAGAAAAGCCATCAATAAACCCCCATTCGGCAGATGAAGCTGCAAATGCAAAGGATCTGCAGGCCCTCATACGGGCAGTCCTCGACTTACGACCCCAAAGGAGCCCAACATTTCCGTTGCTAAGAGAAACATTTGTTAAAGGAGTTTTATGACTTTGGCTGGGGCGGGAGGGGGTTGGACTAGATGACCTACAAGGTCTCTTCCAACTCTGTTAATCTGTGTCTGTCTCTTTCTTGCCACAGCTGTTAAGCGAATTGCCGTAGCTGTTCAGTGAGTAAACATGGTCATTAAGTGAATCTGGCTTCCCCATTGACTTGTCTGGTCGCCAAAAGGGGATCATCTGACACCCGCCTCCCCCGGGATGCTGCACCCCGTCATAAATACGAGTCCGTCGCCTAAGCAGCTGAATTTGGATCAGGTGACCATGGGGATGCTGTAACCGTCATAAGTGTGAAAAATGGTCGTAAGTCTTTTTTTCCAGCACCGTTGTAACTTTGAACGGTCACTAAGTGAATGGTTGTAAGTTGAGGACTATCTGTACTAAACGTCAAAAAGCACAGTGGTAAAAAGGGGATTATGACCAGAATTAAGCCAACATTTTTATTGCTAAGCAAGGCAGTTTTTTGTTGTGGCCCACCGGCAGCTGGCGGAGCTGGCAGCAGAGTCGGACAGTAGTGAGGTGGGTTGGGGAGGAACCTGGGCCGGTTCTGGAGGCTGACGAAGGCTCGGAGCAGGGCTCTGCATCAGAGGCAGAGATGGGACCAGGGCAGGCTGGCAGTCATCAGCTGCCTTCGGGCTCGGACAGCAGTGAGGCGGGGAAGCTTCTGGAACCGGTTCCCAGCCTGCGCATGCGCAGAGCTGCCAAAAAGAAGGCACAATTAAGAACTCAGGGTCGACGTGCCAATAAGGCCACAAGTGGACGATGAATGGCCCCTCCCATCAGGATTAAAAGAAAAGCAAAAGGGGAGGGGGCTTTTGTAGGAAACAACGTGCTCGTTCCTTCGTTTGTTCGTTCCAGCCTCGTGAAGATTTGTCTGTATAATCTAGGCCTTCCTTGTCAGCACTGAGTGTGGAATTTTACCCGGCAGCGTTCCAGGATTGATAAAGGTCTGAGCTAATTAGTATACCTTCAACAAGACTGTTTGCCAAGCCGTGGGCTGATTGTGAATGAAATAAATTCACAATTAATGTAATCAAAGAGGGGGATTCAGAATTGACTTAGTGCTTTTTGGGGAGGCCTAGGACAGAACAGTTGTTAAGGCAGCCATGCCCCATCTTGCAACATTTTTGTCACTGTTGTTAAGTGAATCACTGCAGTCGTTAAGTGAATCATATGGTTGTTACGTGCATCTGGTTTCCTCCACGGTATTTTATTTCCCCCATGGACTTCAACGGGGAAGGTCGCAAATAGCGATCGCATGACCCAGAGATGGTCATAAGTCAAGGACTACCTCTATTAGGGCAGCGGTGGGTTCCAGCCACCAGACCATTTGACAAAGATCTTCTAGGAGCTATTTTATTTTATTGCTTGTACAGATAGTCCTCGACTTACGACAGTTCATTTAGTAACGGTTCAAAGTTACAACGGCACTGAAAAAAGTGACTTACGACCGTTTTTCACTCTTACAACCATTGCAGCATTCCCTATGGTCACATGATCAAAATTCAGACGCTCGGCAACTGGTTCATACTTATGACTATCGCTGTTCCCAAGGTCGGGTGAGCCCCTTTTGCGACCTTCGGACAGGTAAATTCAAGAGGGAAACTTGATTCACTTAACAACCAGGTTGCTAACTTCTCAACTGCAGTGATTTCACTTAACAACTGTGGCAAGAAAGGTCGTAAAATGGGGCAAAACTCCCTTAACAAATGTCTCGCTTAACAGCAGACAATTTTGAGCTCAATTGTGGTCGTAAGTCGAGGACTTCTTATATTAGGGCAGCTGTGAGTTTGGCAAAGATCTTCTAGGAAATATTTTTATTTTATGGCCTGCATATATCCACGTGTGGAATTGTTTTTACATTCCTTGGAGAATTCTTCTGGGTCGCCTTTTTCTCTCCCTCACAAATAAAACTTTCTTTTTCTTTATTTTTTTCCTGATAGCGTTGAAGGAACAAATGTCTTTTTGAAAGCTTGTGGAATTTGAGACATTTCTAGTAGATGCCAGAATAGAATAGAATAGAATGGAATGGAATGGAATGGAATGGAATGGAATGGAATGGAATGGAACGGAACGGAACAGAACAGAATATAGAACAGAACAGAACAGAATAGAATAGAATAGATGGGATAAAGATTAGAATGGAATAGAATAAAATAGAACAGAAGAGTAGAGTAGAGTAGAATCGAATAGATGGGATAAAGATTAGAATAGAATAGAATAGAATAGAATAGAATAGAATAGAATAGAATAGAATAGAATAGAATAGAATAGAATAGAATAGAATAATGGAATGAAGAAATAGAATGGAATAGAATAGGATAGGATAGGATAGGATAGGATAGGATAGAATAGAATAGAATAGAATAGAATAGAATAATGGAATGAAGAAATAGAATGGAATAGGATAGGATAGGATAGGATAGGATAGGATAGGATAGGATAGAATAGAATAGAATAGAATAGAATAGAATAGAATAGAATACCTTTATTGTCATTGCATTCCATGAATACAATGAAATTTGAACGCTACTCCAGCACAGTACCCCAAATACCACATCACAATCACACTAGAGTATTTAAAAATTAAAAACAACAACAACAACAACAACAACAACAACAATAATAATAATAATAATAATTATAAACCTAGTCTAAAACCTATCTAAAACATTTAGTAAGTTAAATAGTTTTAAAATGCCACTTATACATAGGACTAAATCACAAAAGCACTGTTTGATTCAATACGATTATTGCCTTCGAAAAGAAACTGTTTCTCAGTCTATTAGTCCTCATTTCAAGACACCTATAACATAAATTTTACCTGAAGATGTGAGGGGAATAAAATTCACCTTGGGGGAAAAAAGCAAAGGATGAAAATAATCCCTTTTATCGATGAGGTAGAAAATAAATAATAATGCCAATATGTAAATACAGTTTTCATCTTAACTACACGTTAGGCCACAATTGAACCCAACATTTCTGTTATTAAGTGAGCGTTGCCCCATTTTATGACCTTTCTTACCACACTTGTTAAGTGAATCACTGCAATTGTTCAGTTAGTAACACGGTCGTTAAGTGAATCTGGCTTCCCCCTTGACTTTGCCTGTCAAAAAATTGCAAAACGGGAATCACATGACCTCCGGACACAACAACGGTCATAAATATGAACCAACTGCCAAGAATCTGCATTTTGATCACGTGACCACGGAGAAGCTGCAACGGTTGTAACCGTGAAAACGGTCCTAGCTCACATTTTTCGGGGCCGTTGTAGCTTTGAACGGTCACTAAACGAAGCATTATACCTGTATTCGCACAGCTGCTCCCCCACGCAGGTCCAAAAGCCAGCAAAGTGGTTTGCAAAGTAACGTATCGCAGAATGAAAGTGTCATGCCCCTGTCGGAGTCTGGAATCTGAATCAGAGGAAGAAGAGGAACAGCTGACAGGGAGTGAGAGTGTGGCTCCGTTGGTTGTGGAGGAAACTGTGGAAGGGTAAAGTCCAGCTGGACAGAGCAGGGAAGAGGTAGAACAAGGGAGAGGGAGTTCAGAGGAAGACCCAGGCCCACCCCTTCTTCATCCTAGGGCATGCAGGGAGGAATGGAGAAGAGAGCAACGTGGGTTGGGTGGCTTATTGGGGAGGAAAGGGCCCTGATTCCCTTCATTTACCACAGCTGGGAAGAGAGTTTAAAAGAGAGGCAAGCTGAGAGCAGCAGCAGCTGGGAGGAAACATGAGTTTATCTTGTGTTGACTTTGGTTATCTGCGCTCCTGGCATCTTCCCAAATGGGTTGAATTATCACTGTTCCTTGACGTCTAGAATTCCTTCTCTTGCCCTGCCGGACTAATTACCTCATTTTTCCTTGATTGGAGTTATAGTTACAGTTTTTTTGACCATGTTTGGACTTGATTCTCTGCAGCCCAAGGCTGTTCCTGGGAGAGTTTTTCTCCAGCCCAGAAAGTAACCAGGACATTGGGGGCAAAGTTGGAGCTAATAAAGGGACTCCTACTTATTATCTGACTGTGTCGCCTTTGTGACACACCCCTTTGGGTCATCACAGAAAGCGAATATATTTTAAAGCTTAGATCAGTTGTTAACAGACCATAAAAATGTTGGTTTGTTAAACTAGCTTGTCTGTCAGGCAGGCAGCAAGCAGCTTTTGGTGTTTTATAGTGTCATTCCTGCAGGCTTCACCTGACACTTTCACAAATACATCTCAATTTATTTGGAGGAAGAACAAACAGAAATATTGCGGTTCCCAGGTTCCCGTGGGGAATTTACGCCTGCGCTGCCCATCGTATCAACACAGCGAAAATTGTCTGTGCAAGGATGAGTGAGTGGGTGTGTTTTACTCTTCAAAGATGCTACGTTCTGTTGAAATGTTTGCACGAGTTCAGATGGGTGAAAAAAATCTAGGATTGCTTTGATGAGGATGAGAAGAAGGCATGGAACAAGGAAAAACGATCAAAAGCCAGAGCAGTGGTTTATCCAAAATATACGGGTCGTCCTTGACTTACAAGCACAATTGGTCACATCCTCCTGACTCAACAGAGCAGGGAGCCAAGGAACCTTTAAGGAGTTATATCTGGTGGGACCCAGAAGAAGGAACAGAGGTTGCCTTCAGAAGTTGTAGGAGCTGCATCACTGGAAGTTTTCAAGAAGAGACTGGACTGCCATCTGTCAGAAATGGTGTAGGGTATCCTGCTTGGGCAAGGGTTGGACTAGATCACCTACAAGGTCCCTCCCAATTTAATATGTTAATCTGTGGTGGCTCCCTCCTTCTGGAACATTCGACAAAGGCATTTGACAAAATAGACCACAACCTACTTCTTGGTAAGCTAGAAAAAAGTGGAATAGATAGCACCACTGCTAGATGGACTTGCAACTGGCTGGCAAACCGTACTCAACGAGTAGTCCTTAATGGGTCTAAGTCTACATGGGGGGAAGTAAGCAGTGGGTGGCCACAAGGTTCCGTCTTAGGCCCAGGACTCTTCAATATCTTCATTAACGACTTAGATGAAGGAATAGAAGGGGAACTTACCAAATTTGCAGATGATACTAAGCTGGCAGGAATAGCTAACACCCAAGAAGATAGGCTCAAGATCCAGATGGCTCTTGACAGACAAGAACACTGGACCATATCTAACTAAATGAAATCCAATGTAGAGAAAAGTAAAGTCCTACACTTAGGCAAGAAAAACCAAAAGTGCACACACAAACTGGGTGAAACCAGGCTCAATAGCAGGAATTATGAGAGGGATCTTGGAGTCTTAGTGGACAACCAGCTAAATATGAGCCAGCAGTATGCAGCAGCAGCCAAAAAAGCCAACACAACCCTAAGTTGCATTAACAGAGGGATACAATCAAGATCAAGGGAGGTACTAATACCACTCTATAAAGCCTTAGTAAGACCACACCTAGAGTACTGCATCCAGTTTTGGTCACCACATTATAAAAAAGGTGTTGGAGACTAGAAAAAGTGCAGAGAAGAGCAACCAGGATGATTAGGGGACTGGAGGCTAAAACACATAAAGAACAGTTGTAGGAACTGGGCCTGGCTAGTCTAGGGAAGAGAAGGACCAGGAGAAACAGGATAGCAATCTTCCAATATTTGAGGGGCTGCCACAAAGAGGAAGGGATCAAGCTATTTTCTAAAGCATCCGAAGGCCAGACAAGGGATAATGGATGGAAACTGAACAAGGAGAGATTTAACCTGGAAATAAAGGAGAAACTTTCTGACAGGGAGAACAATCAACCCATGGAACGGAAGTTGCCCTCGGAAGTTGTGGGAGCTTCATCACTTGAGACGTTCAAGAAGAGGCTGGACTGCCATTTGTCAGAAATGGTGTAGGGTCTCCCGCTTGGGCGGGGGGTTGGACTAGATGACCTACAAGGTCCCTTCCAACTCTGATTATCTGTTATCTGAACATCATCCCTGCGGAATGTCTACAGAGATTCTCAGTCATCCATGTCATGGTTGTCCCAAAGGTGCTTTTTCAAGAGTTGCAGGAAGGCCAGTTGCCTTTAGGACAACCACAACATGGATGACTGAGAATCTCTGTAGACAATCAATCAGGCAGTCAATCAAGGGCTGATCCAGAATGATAAATCTACAGGATACCCCAGGTCTAAAGTCCCAAGGGTGTTTTTTCAAGAGGCAATTGGACTTTCTGGTTTTTCTTTTGAAGATGTTTCGCATCTCATCCAAGAAGCTTCTTCAGCTCTGTCAGGATAATGGGGAATGGAAGGGTTTATATTCCTTGCAG
Organism: Notechis scutatus; assembly: GCF_900518725.1. The sequence continues at coordinate 183,213 of NW_020717122.1, read as the reverse complement.
GCAACTGGTCATTTGCATCCTTTGAGACGGTCATTGAGGCCACCTGTCAAAATTGGACAGCCCGCTCTCAAGAGAAGGGGAGGGATACGACCATCTCTCTCCAGTCTACCTCACAGTCCTTTCAGCCGTTCCAAGAAGGCTCTGCACCCATTTGCACCCTTCAGGTGACCCTGAGGACACAGACAAACCTCCAAGTGGCCTCATCTTTCAGAGTCGTCGACTGCGCCTCGAGTGAAAGATTGGCGTAGCCAATTTCCTGCAATAAATATCACCCTAGGAAATAAGGCAGCCGCTTCTGGGCCCAGAGGAAGTTTTGAATTCTGGCATTAGGCCAGGAAATTGGACCCTGACCAGATTGGCAGGGAACGCGGCCTGGAGAATCGAGGTATGTTGAAATCTAACCTTCCCATTTCATATAGATATTTAGGCTCTCTTACCCATTGAGGTCTGCCAAGATGCCATTTATGGGTAATGAGCTGTACTGGAAAATATCACGGAGATAATAATTGGAGAGTTGAAGAGCTAGAGACTTTGCAAGAAGGCCTTCAACCCAAGAAAGGTGTTGAGGCTTTGAAAGAAGATGTCAGCATTCCAGGAAACCTCCACTCCAACAAATAACTCCGAGACAGGCATCTTCTCAAAAATTCTGTTTGATTTGGATAGTAAACTGGCACATCTGGGGAATCCCAAATCTGAAAGTTCCGCGCTTCCTTGCAATAAGTAAAAACTACGAGGGCTATCCACAAAATAGATTACGTTTTCGTCTGTAGCAAGAAGGGGCGGAGCTAGCGCGGCCATCTTTGATCTGTGCGTCCGCCACTCAGTCTGCATCTAGTCGTGCTAGTGGGAGGTTCGTATCGTTGCCCGTTATTTCACAGCAAACGTTTGAAATGTGTGCTGCAATTGAAAATCCCGCGAGTTGTGAGGTGCGATCAGTGATAAGGTTTTTGTTGGTAAAAAACCATAAACTGATTGAAATTTTTCAGCAATTGTGTGAAGTGTATGGGGACAGCATCATCACTGCAGGTGGAGTGCGCCAATGGTGCATTAAGTTTAAAAATGGCCGAACTACGGCACTCGAGAAGTCCTGAATGCTTTCAAGTGGGAGATTTTTTCCTCATCCACCCTACAGCCCCGATCTTGCACCAAGCGACTACCACTTGTTTCCGAGGATGAAGACCTGGCTTGGAACACAGCGCTTTGACGCCTGAGATTTGAGCCAGTCAGTCACGCACGCACGCAGTTCCGCGTCGTCGTCAAACCTTATCACTGATCGCACCTCACAAAGATGGCCGTGCTAGCTCCGCCCCTTCTTGCTACAGACGAAAACGTAATTTATTTTGTGGATAGTCCTCGTACAAATCCACTCCCTGCACCTATTATCGCATCACATGCCCCAATCACCATCCATCCCAACTTGAGACATCCTCTCACCTAGTGTCATGCCCCTGTTGGAATCTGAGGGGGAGGCCGAGCAGCTGACAGGGAGTGGGAGTGTGGCTCCAGTGGCTGTGGAAGAAACTGGGGAAGGGCACAGTCCGGCTGGGCATTCAGAGGAAAACCCAGGCCTACCTAGGGCATGCAAGGAGGAACGGAGAAGGGAGCAACATGGGTTATGGAAGAGGGAAAAGGCCCTGATCCCCTTCATTAGCTGCAGCTAGGAAAACAGGATTTAAAAAGGGCATTTGCACACAGCTCCTTGCTGGAAGCAAAGCTTGAATTATCTGTCTTTGTCAAATCTTATCTGAGTTCTGGCATTCTCCCAACTGTGCGTGTTTCGTTATCTTTTGAAGTCTGCAATTCCTTATCCTGCCCTGTCCAGTTAATTGCTGCAGCATGTTTGTGTTGGTTTTTATTTATAATCTATATGTATTTTGGGTTTGGATTGAATTTCTTCCCTTTAAAAACTGTTCTTGGGAGAGTTTTTTCTCCAGCCGAGGATAACTGGGCATTGGGGGCCAAGTTGGAGGTATTAAAGGGACTTACTTTAATGACTTTGTTGGAGGTATTAAAGGGACACTACTTTTGTGACTTTGTTGCTTTTGTGCCACGCCCCTTTGGGTCATCACATCTAGCTGCAGAAATAACATGACCTTGACTTAGAAGAAGAATGCTATTATGTCTAACCACATACACTCCAAGAAATCCCCCCCTGCCATTTTCTCAGGCTCAAGAATGTGGCAGTGTGGAAGCATCTGGAGCTGATATGGCTTCCAAAGCTGACAGAAGAAGGGCAGAGAAGAGCAACTGAGATATATTAAAGGCCCGGAGGCCATTTCAATTGCAAAAAATAAAGATAGTCCTCGACTTATGATGAAAATAGAGCCCAGGATTTCTGTTGTTCAGTGACAACATACTACACAATAATTAATTAGTTAATCTATAATAATCACAATTAAGCACAATTAATTATTTAATTCAATCTACTCAACGCCTATAATCAAATATCTATGCCTAAATAATTAATTAATTATCCCCTCCCTTTTTTATGTGTGTTATAACCAAATATAAACTACAATATTACTAATGTATCAATTAAATATATATAAATTACATTTACCACATTCAAAAATCAGTTAAGTTGGTGTCAAGAAATAATTGTTACAATCCGCAGATTTAAAAGCTTAAAGTGTCTTAATATAATTGTTCAGTTCTTCAAGATTCCTTCACCGAGCGCACCGGAAGTACAGAGTTACTGAGTAATGTCTCTGAGTTCACTATCTCACCACACTTTCCGCTGTAGTCGTTTCTCCTTTTGTTTGAAAGTTTAACAAATCAATTTTTAGATTCAAATAGTCTCTTTCTTTAATAAATCTTCTCCACTTACTACACTAACTCGTTATTCCCATGAGTTCAGCAGAACCTGGGTTCAAAGCCCAGCTCTGACTTCCTTTTCCTTAGAAAACGTACCTTGCCACGGATGAGGCGTTCATATATAGAATATTTTGCACTTTAGAGGCACTCAATGTTCTTGCCGTAAATGTGGAAAATGCAGTTTGTTCCACTACAGCACGAATGAAACCTTGTAAAGTGGCACCTGATTTATTCTTTGGAAGCCTTTGGTTCAATCTGAGCTTCAGCAATTCCTGGGTTTTTATTTTATGATTTGATTTACGATTGTTTTTTTATTATTATTCTTGTTTTGTCATCTACAGGTGACTGAGTTCGTGAGCTAAGCTGTCGGTTTGAGATGTGGAAATGTGCAGCAAATTGTCGCAGGGCCTCTTCGACTTACAGCCAAAATCGAGCACAAATTGTCCGTCGCTAAGTGGGAAAGTTGTTAAAGAGAGCTTTCCCCCTGTTTTACAGCCTTTCTTGCCACCGTTGTTAAGTGAATCACTGCTGTTACCAGGGGTGAGCTGTTACCGGTTCACCCTGGTTCGGGCGAACTGGTAGTTAATTTTATGGCCAGTTCGGTGAACTGGCAAATCCCACGCCTGGCTGGTCCCGCCCCACCCACTCTGCTCCTCCCAGGAGTCCCCACGTGGCCCATTTTGGATCTCAGGTAAGTGCAGGGCCTGTGCAGAGGCTCATGGAGAGTGAAAAATGGGCCACCTGGAGGCTCTGGAAGGTCAGAAACAGGCCCATTTCTGGCCTCCAAAGAGCCTCCGGAGTGCGGGGAGGCCGTTTTTGCTCTCCTGGAGGCGCAAGGAAACCCTCCAGAACCCAGGGAGGGTGAAAAAGGCCCACCCCCTGCTGTGGTGCAGGAGGCTGGCTAGGCCACGCCTACCCAGCAACTGGCCAGAGAACTAGTTGCTAAATTTTTTGAAGCCCACCCCTGGCTGTACTAACAGGGTGTCAACTCATAAAGTATTTCTCTGGCCTTTTAGAGGTGCCAGCAGAAAGGGAGGGGGAGCAGTGCAGCTGCTTGTAAAACCAAAACTGCATTCCATAAATGTTTTCAAAGATAGTAACTAGGTGACTGAAGTTTCTGCCAAGCAAATATCTAACTGGAAAGTGTCAGCCTTCAAGATTTTCTTCCTTTGCTTGGCATCTTTCGGCTGTCATAAGTAACGGGGGGAGGAGGGGGAAAAAAGTATGGGAAGTGAGCTGGAGGTGTTGCAAACTACTACTGTATAAACTGAGGAGCGGGGAGCACATTCTTGCTTAGGTTTCTATTTCTTGCTTAGCTTTCTCTTCTCTGCGCAGCTGCAAACCTTTATCAAAGTATGCCAAGGTCAACGGGCAGAAGCCTCATCACCACCTGAAGATGTCCACATGATGACATTCGCACCTTTTAATTGGAAGAACCATTGGAACTATTGGGGATGGGAACGTCGCCATCACTTTGCATATGTGATTTACGCGCCCATTTTCTCAGATTCAGAATTCTTTTGTTGCTACCACTTGATTTCCGGTAAAAGATATCTTTTCTCTTGATTTCCAGTAAAAGATATCTTTAAGTCTCTTAGACTTAAAAGAGTCTAAGTATTTCTTTCTTGGATTTTGAATGGAGCACCAGCTGACAGAGAGCATGATTGATGACTCTTGGCTATGGAGGTGTCCCATTGGAGGATATGAATTACGATACACCCAGGGGGTGTGGGGGGGAAAACCAGGGTCAAGGGTGACAATAAATGATGTGCCTGAAAGTCGGCTACATCCAGGCAGTGCCGGCATGTTTTACTCCTAATAAATCTTCTTTAAGTTTTGAAAGTTCAGCTCCAGACACATGATTGAAATGGAGGTAACTGCTGGGTTGCTAAGTGAAACCAGCTTCCCCATTGACTTTGTTCATCAGAAGGTCGCAAGAGAGGGATCGCATGATCCCGGGGCACCCGCAACTGTCATAAACATGAGTCGGTTGCCGAGCGTACGGATTTTGACCACGTGACCCTGGGGATGCTGCAACGGTCGTAGGTGTGAAAGTCCCTTTTTTTTCAGTGCCATTCTAACTTTCAATGTTCCATTAAACAAATCATTGTAACTCAGGGACTACCAGCAAACAGGCACTTATCACCAAATAAATAAAGGGGTTAAATCTTACCCGCCCTGCCATTAGAAGATGCAAAAATTAAGTTCATGGCTCTCTTGCAGAACTAAACCAGTCATCAAAACACCGTTCACCACGCTTCGGGTTTTAGTTCCATTGGCATATAAATCACATAAGGCTGCCTTGGCTGTTCTTTGTTTTTCCTTATTAGCCACAATGCATATTCCCAACCGAGGAAATTAGGGAAATTGTTAAAATTTCCTCATGAAAATTTTTACCCATTTCGATAAATTCCAAGCTAAGGAAGGTTTGGGGAGTACTCTCAAGCAAATGCCTCGGTCTATTTCAGGAGTGGGATTCAAATTTTTTAACAGCTGGTTCTGTGGGCGTGGCTTAGTTGGTGGGCATGTTTTGGTGGTCATGTGACTGGCTGGGCGTGGCCAACTCAATATCACTCATATTAAGGCACGCATCTCCTCGCCTGGCCTCTCATGACTGTGGTGGGGATGCTGCAACAGTCATAAGTGTGAAAAATGGTCATAGGTCACTTTTTTCAGTGCCATTGTAACTTTGAATGGTCACTCCACAAAAGCAAAGGACCAGCAAAGGAGGGGGGGAAAACTCCAGAGAAGTTCCTGAGACAGGAAGTCTAGTCCTGCCAAGAATGGAATAAGGGTTAACGGAGAGGCAGTTTCTGTAAGCAACACCAGAATGTTTCCTTCCTAATTTCCTTACAGGATTAGGCCAGTAATTTCTTCTAACAACCGGTTCTCCAAACTGCATAGAATGTTAATAATTGGTTCTAGCGAATAAGTACGAACTTGTAGAATCCCACCCCTGGTTGTGTGTGTGTGTGTGTGTGTGTGTGTGTGTGTGTGTGTGTGTCAAAATCGAGGAGAGTGGAGGTGTGGTCTTGCAATCCGAGACCCACCTGTGTGTGTGTGTGTCTGTGTTAGTGGTGGGATTCAAAAAAAATTACTACCTGTTCTTTGGCATGGCCTGGTGGGTGTGGCAGGGAAAGGTTACTGCAAAAAAAAAAAAAAAGACTTGACATTTTGGGCTTGGACAACCTTGAACTACGCTGCCTATGGTTGGACTTAAGCGTAGTGCACAAAATTATCTGCTACAATGTCCTCCTGGTCAATGACTACTTCAGCTTCAACCGCAACAATACAAGAGCACACAACAGATACAAACTCAATGTAAACCGGTCCAAACTCAACTGCAGAAAGTACGACTTCAGCAACAGAGTGGTCAATGCCTGGAATGCACTACCTGACTCTGTAGCTACATCCTCAAACCCCCAACTCCTTTAATCTTAAACTATCCACTATTGACCTCACCCCATTCCTAAGAGGTCTATAAGGGGCGTGCATAAGTGCACCATCATGCCTCCCATCCCTGTCCTATTGATCCCATTTATTCATACCTATTTCCTGTATCCTAACTCATGTTTGTACTTATACCTATTATCTTGTAAACGACTGACGAATCAAATAAATAAATAAATAAAATAAAATCCCCCATTCCCTGCACACCCCACTAACCTGCTTTCCAGCTCCATTCTCCTATGCACGGCAACCAAAGAAGACCCAGCAGATCATCTGGGACTCAGAAGACAGAGAAGAGTTGGGGGGCAGGGTCAGTCAGAGGTGGTGTCAGGGCTCCAACAAATCCACCCCCGTTCAAATCATAAGTCTCTAGCCACATCTCTCAAAGTAAAAAAGATTGATTTATTAGAAGTGGCTGTGTTGGTGTTAGCTGGGTGCAGCCAACATTAAAATACATCATTCATTTCCCCCTTGATCCTGGTCTTCCCCCCACCCCCTGGGTGTATATTCTCCAATGGAACACATCCATAGCCAAGAGTCATCAATCATGCTCTTCAGTAATAATCTTGCGCGCCAACAGCTTCGGCTGCCTAGCAATTATCTGAAGCATTTAAGGAATGCACTGCTTTCCCCCCCACTCCATTTCTGCTGGCAACTAAAAAGACCAAAGGAGTTGTTGTTTTTTTTTCAGTCGACAGGTGGTATTTGCCAGTTCTCCAAACCACTTGAAATGTCTGCCACCAGTTCTCCAGAACTGGTCAGAACCTGCTGAATACCACCTCTGGTCTGTGTGTGTCTGTGTCTCTCTGTGTCAGGGGTGGGCTTCCAATAATTTAGCAACCAGCTCTCTGCCTGGTTGCTGGGTGGGCATGGCCATGGTGGGCGTGGCCTAATCGGCCTCCTGCCACCACCCTGGGAGCAAAAACGGGCCTCAAGGGGGAGAGCATTTTCACCCTCCCCAAGCCCTCCGGAGGCCCTCCGGAGGCCAGAAACAGGCTTGTTTCCGGCCTTCCTAAACTTCTGGGTGGCCCGTTTTCACCCTCCCTTATCCTCTGCACTTACCTGTGATCCAAAACCAGCCACATGGCGACTCCTGAAAGAGGTGGGGAAGGGTGGGCAAGGCGGGACCAGCCAGTTGCCGGAACTACCAGTTTGCCAAACCAGATGTAAAATTAACATCCGGTTCTCCCGAACCAGTGCGAACCATTAACAGCCCACCCGCTGCTCTATATATGTGTGTGTGTGCGCGCACGCTTGTTTCAAAACGGACACCATTTTTTATATATTGCACTTACGACATTCCAGATTTTAACATCTCCTGTAGAAATTTATTTATCTATTTATTGAGTGTTTTTTTTTTAAAAAAATTTGCCTTTCCGACTTTGTAAGCAACTCAAGGGGGTGAACAAACTCAATACAGGCAGTCCTCGACTTACGACCATCATTGAGCCCCCAATTTTTTTTGTTGTTCAGTGAGACATTATGTGACCTTGCCCTCCCTTTTATGACCTTTCTCGCCACGGTTGTTAAGTGAATCACCGCCGTCGATCAGTTGGTAACTCGGTTGTTAAGTGAATCCGGCTTCCCCGTTGAAGGTCGCAAAAGGGGAATAACGGGACACCGGTGAGACACGTGCAACTGTCATAAATGTGAGTCAGTTGTCAAGCACCCGAAGGTAAATCACGTGACTGTGATGACCCAAAGGGGCATGGCACAAAAGCAACAAGGTCACAAAAGTAGGAAAAGTCCCTTTAATGCCTCCAACTTGGCCCCCAATGTCCAGTTATCCTCAGCTGGAGAAAAAACTCTCCCAAGAACAGTTTTTAAAGGGAAGAAATTCAGTCCGAACCCAAAGTACATCTAAATTATAAATAAAAAGCAACACAAACCACGTTGCAGCAATTAAAGAAACAGGGCAGGATAAGGAATTGCAGGCTTCCAAAAGATAGCGAAACACACACAGTTGCCAGAACCCAGATAAGACTTGACAAACAAAGATAATTCAAGCTTTGATTCCAGCAAGGTGCTGTGTGCAAACGCCCTTTTTAAATCCTGTTTTCCCAACTGCAGCTAATGAAGGGAATCAGGGCCCTTTTCTCCCCTGTAACCCATGTTGCTCCCTTATGTGTCCCTCCCTGTGTGCCCTAAGATGAAGAGGTGGGGGGGAACCTGGGTTATCCTTTGAATGCCCAGCTGGACTGTGCCTTTCCCCAGTTTCTTCCACAGCTACCAGAGCCACACCCCCACTCCCTGTCAGCTGCTCCACCTCCCCCTTGGAACCAGATTCCAACAGGGGCATGACAATGACCATCTGGGATGCTGCAATGGTCCTAAGTGTGAAACAAGGCCACCTTTTTTTCCTGTAACGACATGGTCACTTCGGACGTTTACACTAAACAAACGGTCGTAAGTCAAGGACTACCCACTTCTTTTGCAGCATGAGCTGAGCCGAGTCACTTTGGAGTCAGGCAGCCTGAAAAGCCAAATAAATACATAAATAAAGCCAGCCAACTGTGTGAGTTTATTTTTAGTTCGATGGTGCCAATTCCGCCGGAGTCATTACCATCCATAAATTATTCCAGTTGATTTTCTTTCATCTGGACAGAAGATGCACACAAAGAAATAATAAAAAAAAATAAAAACTCGGCAGAAGAACTCCGTGGTCTGAGGGAGATAAAAAATAAAAAAATAACCGGTGAAATGTTTTATGCTGGAATGCAAGGGTGGGTTTGTTTGGTTGTTGTTGTTTTTTAGTCCTCACCCACAACTGTTTTGACCGAGGATTGGCGTCCTCGCCCCGTCCTTCTGCCTCTATCGATTAATTTTATTTATATTATGGATTGTGGAAATCTATTTCCCGTTTCTATTATCCTGCCCCATCTTCCCCCTCCTCTCCCATTTTGGGCCGCAGGTGGCTAAGCACCAAAGCCAAGATAAACACAGCCTAAAAACGGTTACATCACAAGAACTGGCATCCAACCAACCCTGTCAAAGACAATAACCGAGACGCAGGTTTCGGCCTTTGTTCTCCTTTATCCTTCCAGAGAAAATGTCTTTCGGAATAAGACCATGGAGGGAGAATTATCAAAGAAGAGATGGTATTCAGCTGGTTCGGACCAGTTCTGGAGAACCGGTAGCGGAAATTTTGAGTCATTCGGAGAACCGTCAAATCCCACCTCTGACTGGCCCCGCCCCCATCTATTCTCCGCCTCCCGAGTCCCAGCTGATTGGCTGGATTTTCTTTTGTTGCCCTGCACAGGAGAACGGAGCTGGAAAGCAGGTTAGTGGGGTGGGGAAGGAATGGGGATTTTACAGTATCCTCCCCTGCCACGCCCATCAAGCCATGCCACTCCCATCAAGCCACAGAACCGGTTGTAAAAAAAAAAATTGAATCCCATCACTGGATCAAAGCCACAACTTTGCCTTCGTCTTCTGGATACAACCCTATCGCCATTGGGACCCAGAAAAAGGCCCCTCTTTCAGCAACCAAATCACAGGTAGTCCTCAACTTATGACCATCATTGAGCCCCAAACCTCCATGGTTAAGCGAAACAGCGGTGAAGAGATTTTTTGGGGGGGGTCCACGTTTTACCGCATTTCTTGCCACGGAGGTTAAATGAATCGCTCTAGTTGATCGATTCATAGCATGGTCGTTAAGTGAATCTGGCTTCCCCATTGACTTTCCTCATCAGGAGGTCACCAAAAAGGGGATCGTGTGGGCCCCAGGGCACCGCAACCATCATAAATATGAACCGGTTGACAAGCATTCGAATTTTGACCACGGGACCATGTGGGGATGCTGCAATGGTCCTAAGGGTGGAAAATGGTCCTAAGTCACTTTTTTTTTTCCAATGCTGTTGGAACTTCGGTCACTAAACAAATGGGTGTAAATCGAGGACTGTCTGAAAATTAAAATATATATATTTCAAGCCAAAAGACGCCCCAAATACAAGCCCACCAATTGATGCTGTCCTAGCACTGGTGATGTTACCTAGTTGGGTCATGAATCGTCTGCAAGAAAACCACCCAGCTCAGAGAGCACCAAGGACCCCACACTCTTCCTCCTCCTTCTCCTCCTCCTCTGCCTCCTCCTCCTCCTCTCCCTTCTAGTACTGATGATGTTACCTAGTTGGGTCATGAAACGTCTGCCAGGAAACAACTCATCTCAAAGAGCACCAAGGATCCCACAATCATCTTCTTCCTCCTCCTCTTCTTCCTTCTCCTCCTCCTTTCCCACTCCATTCTAGCACTGATGATGTTACCTAGTTGGGTCATTAAACGTCTGCAAGAAAACCACCAAGCTCAGAGAGCGCCAAGGACCCCAACACTCTTCTTCCTCCTCCTCCACTCCATTCTAGCACTGATGATGTTAGCTCGTTGGGTTATGAAACGTCTGAAAGAAAACCGCCAACCACAGAGAGCACCACACTCCTCCTCCTCCTCCTCCTCCTCCTCCTCCT
>NW_020717122.1:139452-150760 GCF_900518725.1 Notechis scutatus | reverse complement strand
GAGAGAGACAGAGAGACAGAGAAAGAGAGAGAGAGATAAGAGATAGACAGAGAGACAGACAGAGAGGAAGACAGAGAGAGAGACAGAGACAGAGACAGACAGAGGCAGACAGACAGAGATAGACAGAGACAGACAGAGACAGACAGACAGACAGAGACAGACAGAGACTGACAGAAAGATAGAGACAGAGAGAGAGAGAGACTCTGTCCAAATGCCAGGGTTTTAATCTCTCCTTCTTTTCCAAGTCTCCTCCTCCTCTTCCTCCTCCTCCTCCACCTCCTCTCCCCAAACCCCACTCCCTGCTACCACTGATAATGTTACCAAGTTGGGTCATGAAACGTCTGCAAGAAAACCACCAAGCTTAAAGAGCACAAGTACTCCACAGTCCTCCTCCTCCTCCTCCTCCATTAGTCTGGAATCCAGGAGTTGTCCAAATCGGACAGAAAGGGACTCCTTACCCTGGCTTGTTATACCATGAGCAAATAAACTGTGGGTACCAGGGTTGTGCGAACGCACTCAAAGTAGTCTCCAGTCTCAATGGCCTGGAGCTGAAACAGAACCCAGAGCATCTCCTGAAGCCAACACGCTCCCTCTGGCTTCTCCAAATTAAAAGGGCTGGTTGAGCCGCTGCCAAGCGTTCTGGATCTCTTGCTGGAAAAAGCTAGTAATAAATCTTCACGAGCGGGGAGCAAATTAATAGAGATGAGATTGATTTGAGGAAATGCGGGTGGGGGAGGTGTTATTAGAGCCTTGCCATCCACGCAAGACTGGGAAAAACAACGCAGAGCGAATGAGAAAGGAAGAAAGGAAAGAGAGAAAGAGGGAGAGGGAGGGGTGGAGGAGAAAGAGGAGGGTGCAAGCAACAACAGCGGATCAACCCTTGGATCCGCAGAGGTTCGTGGGTGTCTGTAGGAAGCTGACACAAATATCTTGGGTTGCCAACTGAGCGCCATCTTTGAAACATCTTCCTGACATCACACAAAGTGTTAGTACCACTTTATAATGAGTTGGTGAGGTCATACTTGGAATACTGAATCCAGTTTTGGTCACCACACTATAAAAAAGACGTTGAGACTCTAGAAAGAGGGCCGAGAAGAGCAAGAAAGAGGATAAGGGCACTGGAGGCTAAAACATACGAAGAACGGTTGCAAGAATGGGGGTGGGTGGGTGTCTAGTTTAATGAAAAGAAGGACCAGGAGTGACACGAGAGAAATCTTCCAGTATTTGAGAGGCTGCCCCAAAGAAGAGGGAGTCAAATTATTCTCCAAAGCCCCTGAAGGCAGGACAAGAAGCAATAAGGATGGAAACTAATCAAGGAGAGAAGCAACTTAGAACTAAGGAGGAACAGCTGTCAGGAAATGCTTGTGGAACAGCTTGCCTCCAGAAGTTGTAAATGCTCCATCACTGAAGGTTTTTAAGAGATTGGACAGCCATTTGTCTGAAATGGTATAGGGTCTGCCTGCTGAGCAGGGGTTAGACTAGAAGACCTCCAAGGTCCCTTCCAACTCTGTTATTCCGTTATTCTGTTTCTTCAAGGTAACCCAGTCCAGGTGTCAGTTTCCAAGTAACGCAACCATCCCAAAATGAACTTAGAGGCATTCTAATTCCTCAAAGAACGGTTTTGCCCCCATAGTTTTCCAACTATGACTGGTCCATGTTCCTTTGCTGTTGTTTTATTTTACAAAATCTACACATTGATACAAAAACAAGCACATGTACAAAAGAGAGAGAAGAGATGCAGAAAATCATGCACTTAACACATTTTTAAAAATAGCGGAAGAAATGGCTTCCAACTTTCCTTCCAGCAGTTGCAGTCAAACTGTATATTTATCTGTTGGATTGTTTTTGTGCTTATTGTTTGGTTATGTTTGTTCTAAAAGTCTGTGAAGATTCTCAGTCATCCAGGTCATGATTGTCTCAATCATGCTTTTTCAAAAGGCAGCTGGACTTTCTTTTCTTGTGTTCATTCATTCATTCATGCATCCATCCGTCCATCCATCCATCCACCCATCCGTCCATCCATCCATCCGTTCATTCATTCATTTGTCCATCCATCTATCCATCCTTCTGTTTGTTCATTCATTCATTCATTCATCCGTCCATCCATCCATCTGTCCATCTGTCTGTCCATTCATTCATTCATTCATCCATCTATCCGTCCATCCATCCATTCATTCATTCATTTGTCCATCCATCCATCTGTCCATCCATCCATCCATCCATCCCTCCATCCATCCACTCATTCATTCATCCAACCATCCATCTGTCCATCTGTTTGTTCGTTCATTCATTCATTCATTCATTCATTCATTCATTCATTCATTCATTCAATTTATAGGCCACCCATATGGTAGTTTGAGGAGACTGGGATAAATTCATTATTTATGTTGTTTATTTATGTATTTATTATTCATTCCTCTACTTAGGACCACAACTGAGTCCCCGACTTGCGCTCCTAAGGAAGATGTTTGTTCAGTGAGTTTTGTCCCATGTTATGACCTTTCTTGCCACAGTTGTTAAGTGAATCGCTGCAGTTGCTTAGTCACATGGTTGTTAAGTGAATCTGGCTTCCCCATTGACTTTGCTGGTCAGAAGGTCGCAAAAGGGATCATGTGACCCCAATGGGACACTGCAAACTATCATAAATACGAGCCGGTTGCCAAGCATCCAAATTCTGATCACGTGACCATGGTCGTAAGTGTGAAAAATAGCCACAGCCATAGCACTTGGACTTATATACCGCTTCACAGTGCTTTACAGCCCCCTCTAAGCAGTGTACAGAGTCAGCCTCTTGCCCCCAACAATCCGGGTCCTCATTTTACCGACTTCAGAAGGATGGAAGGATGGGTCAACCTTGAGCCAGTCAGCATTGAATTCTTGGCAGTGGGCAGAGTCATTCTGCAATACTGCACCACTCACCACTGTGCCACCACAGTCCTTCCTTCCTTCCTTCCTTCCTTCCTTCCTTCCTTCCTTCCTTCCTTCCTTCCTTCCCACTTGGCACTTAGATTTATATATCACTTCACAGTGCTCTCCAGCCCTCTCTAAGCAGTTTACAGAATCAGCCTCTTGCCCCCAACAAACTGGGTCCTCATTTTATTGACCTCGTAAGGATGGAAGGCTGAGTCAACCCTGAGCCAGTCAGAATCGAACTGCCAAACTGCAGCTGGGAGTCAGCAGAAGTAGCCCTGCAGTACTGCACTCTAACCACTGCGCCACCATGACTCAATAATGGCTATAAGTCACTTTTTTCCAGGGCTGTTTTAACTTTGGATGGCCACTGACCAAATCAGTGTAAATCAGGGCCTAACAATATCAGATCTGAAGGAATCTGCTGCCGGATCTCAGAGTAACAGAACAGCAGAGTTGGAGAGGACCTGGGAGATCTTCTAGCCCACCCCCTGATCGAGCAGGAGGCCCTATATACACCACTCCAGACAAACGGCTGAAATCTCAGGTGAGTTTTCTCAGAGCGGTTTTCGAAGAGAAGGCAACCAGCTGCTCTCAACGCCTCCTCTCAATGCAAGGCTTCTGGCAACCTGACCGTCGCGCCCATTCAGATTATTTGTGGTGTTTGGACTCTTTTTCCCGAAAAGAAAAAAAAATCTATGAATCACAAATTCGGTGTTATTTTTCAAAGCGTGAGGGGGATGTCGGCATCATCCTCACGGAGCGAGATTTAGAACTGATGTAGAAATGACGTAGACCAACCTCACAATTAAAAAAAATATATATCTTCTGGTCCATCTGCGCAGGCAGGGAGGCAGTCTTGGCTGCAACGAAACCGATTGTAGCCTTTTTTAAAGACACGGATCGAATTCGCACACCTCGTCGCTGGATTAACCAGGTCAAAAGGGCAGGTAGTCCTCGACTTAATGACCACAGTGGAGCCCCGGATTTCTGTGGTAAAGGGAGGCAATTGTGAAGTGAGCTTTGCCTTGGCCCCGTTTTACAACTTTTCCTGCCACCGTTGAAAAGCAAATCACTGCCGTTAATAAGTTAGTAGTAGCCCGGTTGTTAAGTGAATCTGGCTTCCGCGTGGGTTTTGCTGGTCAGAAGGTCGCAAAAGTTGGTCACCTGACCCCGGGACACTGCAACGGTCATAAGTATGAAACAGGTTGCCATGTATCTGAATTTGGATCACGCGAGAATAGACTAGACTAGACTAGACTAGACTAGACTAGACTAGACTAGACTAGACTAGAATAGAATAGAATAGAATAGAATAGAATAGAATAGAATAGAATAGAATAGAATAGAATAGAATAGAACAGAAAATAAAAGAGAAGAGAAGAGAAGAGAAGAGAAGAGAAGAGAAGAGAAGAGAAGAGAAGAGAGAATAAACAACAGAATAGAAACAATAGAAAATAGAATAGAAAATAGAATAGAACACAGAGTAGAATAGAAAACAGAATAGAATAGAATCCTTTACTGGCCAAGTGTGATTGGACACACAAGGAATTTGTCTTGGTGCAAATGCTCTCAGTGTCCATAAAAGAAAAGATACATTCGTCAAGAGTCAAGAATCATCAGGTCCAACACTTAGTGATAGTCATAGGGTACAGTAAGCAATCAAATCATATTAGGATTAGGGTTTCCTAATCCTAATCAATAAAAATTGTAAGGATACAAGCAACAAGGTTACAGTCATGCAGTCACAAGTGGGAGGAGATGGGTGAAAGGAAGCATGGAACGATTAATAGTAATAGTAGTGCAGACTTAGTAAACAGTTTGACAATGTTGAGGGAATTATTTGTTTAGGAGAGTGATGGCTTTCTAGCAATAAAATGCCTTTGTGTCTAATTGTTCTGATGTGCAGTGCTCTATAGCCTCATTTTGAGGGTAAGAGTTAAAACAATTTATGTCCAGGATGTGAGGGGTCTGTAGATATTTGCACAGCCCTCTTTTTGACTCGTGCAGAATGCAGGTCCTCAATGGAAGGCAGGTTGGTAGCAATTGTTTTTTTTCTGCAGTCCTAATTATTCTCTGGAGTCTGTGTCTGTCCTGTTGGGCTGCAGAAGCAAACAAAACAGAATAATTTTATTGTCACTTTGAATGTACACTAATTGACATACATTAAAAATGAAATTTCGTTGCAGACAGCTCTTAAAGGGTCACCACCTCCAATTTTACACTACATAAACATGACAAGATAAATAAACAAATACAAAAGTATGCATATACCCACATATATTATATGACACAGAGAAACAACACAGTCTAGTTCGGATGTATACATGTTTATGGCGGGAATTCTGGGAGTTGAAGTCCACATGCCTTAAAGTCACTAAAGTTAAGAAACACTAATTTACATCCCCCAAAACACATACAGCTAACAAATTATTGCATCCCCAGAATTGGAAACGTTTATTCCAATGTTACACTCAGCAAGGAAGGAAAAAAACCTAGACCCTTTCCCCTTGCGTGTTTGTGTGTGTTTTGCTAAGTGTCTAATTTAATTAAACATGTATATTTAATAATCCTCATAAGCAAATTGTTTAAGTAAGTGAGGTAGGCTCTGGAAACGTTTTATATTGTGCTCTACAGAGATTGCTAATTTATTGTTTCCAGCTTTGAGGTTTTCTAATATCTGTAACTGCGCTGGCAGGAATATTAATATTCTCATTTGATCTCATTTGTATTTACTGGTGGCATGGCACACTTAAGTCGCAATTATTTATTTTTACTCCACTTTCTTTCAATGTGGTGTTTTTCAACCTTGACAACTTTAACTTCCCCAGCCAGCCTCTATCGACTTCACCTCCCAGAATTCCCCAACCAACATTTGTGGACTTCAATTCCCAGAATTCCCCAGCTAGCATTTATGGATTTTTAACTCCCAGAATTCCCCAACCAGCATTTGTGAACTTCAATTCCCATAACTCCCAGAATTCCCCAGCCAGCATTTAATGGATTTCAACTCCCAGAATTCCCCAGCCAGCTTTGGTGGACTTCAATTCACATAATAAAGTTTTCAGGGTTGAGAAGCAGTTTTAAGTCAAAGAAGCTGACAGTTTTGTGAAAAGAATTCCTTTAAAATAGTACCAAGGGGATTTTTAATCAGACTTTTATAATAAACTGGAATTAAGTTAGTCATGGAAATGGATCTTCGGGTTCAGCCCCTTTTCAAGTGATTTCCACTTGAGGTAGGCAGGGAGAGGAGTCGCAACCATAACAACAGGGGCCCCCAAACTTGGCAACTTTAAGACTTGTGGACTTCAAGTCCCAGCATAGCTGGCTGGAGAATTCTGGGAGTTGAAGTCCACAAGTCTTAAAGTTGCCAAGTTTGGGGATCTCTGCGTTAGAACTCCAGATCCATGTCATAAATCCTCTTTTTCAAGTAGTTTGTAACTTTAAACAGTCATGAAGTGAGGACTACCCTGTAGCCAGGGAAGGAGGGAGTCTACTTTTCCACCTTTTACATTCCAGAAGGCCAGAATAGGTGGTACCTGGCTCAAAAATAGTAACTGTGAGAGGTTTATCCTGGTGAACCATCAGTTAAGTACCTAAGCCAGCAGTGTGCTGCAGCTGCCAAAAAAGTCAGCTTTTTTGTCAGTCATGGGCTGCATCAACAGAGAAATAACAACAAAATCTCAAGAAGTCCTGTTCAGCAGTGAGATCCCACCTCTTCCACTACTGGTTCGGTGATAGTGCGTGCACACGTGCGCGCACACACACCTAACACATGCACACAGCTTTCCACATACCAGTTGACACCTGCAGCGCCAATTAGCTGAGAGGATAAAGAAGGGGAAAAGCACAGGGGTCGGTGGGAAGGCTGATCCTACGCTTTTCTCTTCTTTTTTCCCTCAGCTGATCGTTGGAGGTTTTTTTTTTTTACTACCAGTTCGGTCGAATCGGTCCAAACCAGTAGCATTCCACCACTGGTCCTGTTGTTCTTTATGCCAGTGGTCACCAACCAGTGGGCTGGGGACCACTGGTGGTCTAGGAGAAAATTTTGGTGGTCCACAGAGAAATGTCTCCCCCAAAGCAATTAATCCAGGCTGCGCAAGAACACAAGGCTGCACCGCCCACATGGCCTGGGGAACACAAGGCTTGTGTTGCTTGCATTGCGGGAGGGGGGAAAGGGCAGTGAGGGGAGGGGGAAAGGGCAGAAGGGGAGAACTTGCCCCACTTGCCCCATGCACCTTGCCTGGCCACCGGGCTGCTTCTTTCCGTTTCTTTCTTCTGCTTTTGGCTGCACACAAGGAAAGCAGCAAAAGTCTTTCTTTCTCTCCCCCAAACTCCGCCAGAAATGAGTCTTTGGGACCCTGCAAGGCCTCCTGCTTCAAGAGGCTGCGCCGGTGCAACAAGTCTCACAAAGACTCATTTCTGGCGGAATTTGGGGGAGAGAAAGAAAGACTTCTGCTGCTTCTGCTGCTTTCCTTGCATGAAGCCAAAAGTCTCTCTTTCTCTCTCTCTCTCTCTCCCTGAGAACGGAGCTGGAGACGGTATCCTGCGATCCCAAATAAAGAATGATCGATCGGTAGGAAAATGGGGTGGGGGATTTTCCTGCAGACTTTTTGGGGGATTTTCCCAGGGTCTCTGCTGCTTTCTGCAAGCCACCATCAGTCAAAATTCATATTAGTGGTCTGCTGTGGGATTTAAAATTATGAGTCTGGTGGTCCCTGAGGTCCAAAAGGTTGGTGACCCCTGCTTTATGCAACTTCTGAGCATCTTCGACAGTTGAAGAGATCAAAACGCAGCGATGATATAGTCTTCCCAACCTGCCCATTGTGGGGCTAACCCTAAAGCAGGATTACTCAACGACATATATCAATACAAGTAGCCCTCGATTTACAACAATTCATTTAGTGACTATTTGAAGTTATAACAGCACTGGGAAAAAAAGTGACCTATGACCGATTTTGACACTTATGACCGTTGCAGCGTCCCTGTGGTCACATGTTCAAAATTCAGACCACTTGGCAACCGATTCATATTTATGACCGTTGTTGCGTCCCGGGGTCACGTGACCCCCTTGCTCCCAGGTACGAAAGCCGCTGAAATCTCATGCAGTTTACTTCCATGGTAGTTAATTTCACTAAATAATTCAAGCTCGGATAATTTAGCTGTTTGAGAAAGCTCGTTTCTCTAAAAACTTCACGCTAAGCACGTCTAATTCCTAGTAAGTTTGCCTGAGGCTTTTTTCAAAAGTAAATATTCACCTAAAACAAGGGGGAACCTCTTTCTTCTCCCTTCCTGCAACCCCTAAAGTTGACCCGCACTGTCTCTGATCCAGGCCCCCTCCACTCCACTCCCCCTCCCTAGCAGAGCACCTGATGGAGGCTGTCAAAGACACGCTAACACAGCGATGGCTGACCTTTTCAGCTTGGTGTGTCGAAAATCGGGAAAAAGTGTAGCCTTCCTCGGGTCGTGTGTCACTTCAAGAAATATCAATAATTTGGTTTATGACGGACTGGGCTGGGGTGATCACACAGGGCTGTGAAACTCGTCTCCCTGGTCTCAGGGCTGCAGGTGCAGGATGTGGGGATCGGAAGGCCACCTGACAGGGCTGTGAACCTCATGGATCTCCTTTCCTCCTGTAGCGTTCCTGAGGTAATGAAACTGACAAACCTCAGTTTATGGCGGTTAAAACTGGTTCTCTGCTGCAAAGATCTCGCGGCAGCGGTGACGCCACGCCTCCACGCAACAAGCAGGGAGCAGGGATTGGAGCAGAGCACAGGCAGCCTCTAAATGTGCAGGTTTTCCCCACACCAACAGGCGTGTCAGTCAAAGTGCCTCGGCGTGTCACGAGTGACACGTGTGTCATAGGTTAACCATCACTGCGCTAACATGTCCACGCGCATTGGGTCCAGCAGGCCCATGTACCACCAGCAAGGGCCCCCTCCCACCCGTGGACTCTAGCCACTGCCAACTCTTCCTAACCCATCTGCAGTGGTTCGGCAGCGCCTCCCTACTAGGGGTGCAAAGCCAAGAAGACAAGCTGTAGCCAAACTCTGGTAACCGCTGCGATCTGGCTCAGCCCTTGGCTTTAATGCTTCGCGCACTCGGCGGTGCACAGCCGCCAGCCAACGGCTGACAGCTTTCTCCCTCCATCCCCAAATTGCAAAACGGCGATCGGGAGAATGGGAGGCACAAGACAATTTCAAAAGCTGGACAGGCCAGAAACCTTAGGTTTTGGGCTATGGTTTTTGCTCTCTGAGTTTGTTTCAATTTAGTTCCTGGTGACGTTACCTAGCTTGGTCACAAAACGTTCAGAAACTCATATTGAAGGCAGCTTGGAAAGCAAAAACCACGGCCAAAATTGAAAACCCGAGCTACAAGTTTCATACAGAATCACAGCCTGTATTTATGATGGTTGAGGCATCCTTGGTCCCCATTTGTGATTTTTCAGTGGCTTCCAACAAGTGGAGTTAATGGGGGAAGCCAGATTTAATTAATAATCCCGGCAAAAGAAATGTCGTAAAATTGGGGTGACTCATTTAGGGACCATAGTGCTTAGCTCTGACATCGGAGGCAGAGATGGGGCCAAGGCCATCTGACAGTTATCAGCTGCCTTCGGAGTTGGAGATTAGTGGGGCAGAAGAACAGCTGGAGCCTGTTTCCAGTGTGCATATGTGCAGAGCTGCCAGGAGAAGGGAATAGTTAAGGAATAAGGGTTGACTCGGGAGTAAAGGCTCAGGTGGACGGTGAATGTCCCCTCCCATGGGGAATAAAAGAGGAGCGAAAGGGGAGTGGGGTTTGCAGGAGACCATTAGTTCAATTCGTTAGAGTGAAGGTCTGTTCCTGACTTCTTGCCAAGTAACTGCTGCTACAGCGTGGCGTTTGGAAGATGTCGGCCTGGCAACTCTCCAAGCCTGATCAAGGTCTGCAGTTGTGAAATCTCATGAAAGACTGTTTGCCGGGACTTTGCTGGAGAGGAATTCCCTTTAACCTAAATAAAAGGGGGTTTATTGGGACGAGGCGTCTGCTTCATGGTCTTGAGAAGCCTAGGTCAGAATGCTGGTTGTATCTGGATAAGAGACCACCAGGAAATTCTACAGCAGCAGCTGATTAGGGTGGAAGACCAAAAGCAAATTTCAGACAGTTTTCTCACTCAGGGAAAGTAGGATATCAAAGGAGCCCTTTGGCATTGCTGGCTCTGAATCTTATCTCACATGACGGAAAAAGGTTGAGATTTGGAAGAATTGTCTGTTGAAGTAGTAGACAAAGGAAGATAGGAAACAGGAGACAGATGAGGTGTCCATAGTGGTCTTTCTCCTCCTCATTCTTTCTCCTCTTCTTCCTCCTTTCCCTCCTCCTCTTCCTTTTCTTCCTCTTCTCCTTCTACTTCCCTCCTGTTCCTCCCTATTCCTTCTCTATCTTTTTCTCCTTCTCTCCTTCTCCTCCTTTTTCTCCTTCTTCTTCCTTTCTTCTTCTTCTTCCTCCTCCCTCCTTCTCCTCATCGATTCCTCCCCCTCCTCTCCTTTTCTTCTTTCGTCTCTTTACTTCCTCTTCTCCCTCTCTCCTTCTTCTATCATTCTTTCTTCTTCTCCTTCCCTCCACCTCCTCGCCTTCATACATTCTTTTTCCTTCATCTTCTTCCTTTGTCCTCCTCATCATCATCCTCCATTCCTCCTCCTCTTTCTCTCCTCTTCTTCTCTTTCTTCTTCACTTTTCCTCCTCCTCCTCCATTCTTCCTCTTCTTCTCCTTCTTCCCCTCTCCGTCTCCTTCTCTTTCTATCCTCCTCCTCCTCCATCTCTCCACACATCTTAAAGTGACCAACGAAACCATGCTTTCTCCTAAGGCCCATGCATCATTTCTCCCTCTGCCCCACACCCCTCAGGCAGCTTCCCTTGGCTTCCCTTCCCTGCAGCTGGCAGTTGGCAGTTTCCTCTCTCATCTGCGGCTTGGCTCGCTTGCAGGAGTTAGTTACGGGGGTGTCTTCTGATCTTGGAAGAGCCAGAGGTGGTATTCAACCAGTTCGCACCTACTTGGGCGAACTGGTAGCGGTTATTTGGCGTGGGTTGCCGAACCGGTGGCAATCCCTGGCTGGCCACGCCCCCCAACCCGGTCTCCAGGTCGCTGGCTTGCGATCGCTCTCCTAGCTTTCCATTCCCCACGGGAGGGAAGGAAGAAAGGCATGGACGCTGCAAGTATCACTTTCCCCGTGTGAGTTAAAGTGCCTGGAGTGAGAAGGAGTGCGGTCTGACAGAGGGGGTGGGGGAATCTACTCCAGCCTTGGAGAAATGTAAAGGAGCTGCTTCCAAAATGCTTGTCTGTTAAGTGCTCTGTGTGTGTGTGTGTGTGTGTGTGTGTGTGTGTGTGTGAGAGAGAGAGAGAGAGAGAGAGAGAGAGAGAGAG
>NW_020717122.1:124251-136146 GCF_900518725.1 Notechis scutatus | reverse complement strand
GGGAAGTGAAGTCCACCAATGCTGGCTAGGGAATTCTGGGAAGTGAAATCCACCAATGCTGTCTAGGGAATTCTGGGAAGTGAAGTCCACTAATGCTGGCTAGGGAATTCTGGGAAGTGAAATCCACCAATGCTGGCTAGGGAATTCTGGGAAGTGAAATCCACAAATGTTGGTTGGAGAATTCTGGGAAGTGAAATCCACAAATGTTGGTTGGGGAATTCTGGGAGGTGAAGTCCACACTTCTGAAAGTTGCCAAGGTGGAGAATCACTGAGAAGCCGAACAGGATCTGAGCTAAAGGATGACATTGCTTGGATGGTTTCAATGGATCTTCTGCCTCTGCTCATCCATGCATTCACACCATAAAATGGCCTGTGATCTAGCTTGGAACACAACCTATGAGTCAGCTTATGCCAAGCCACCTGCACTGGAAACCAGGTTTATCATCTCCCAAAGCAGCTCTCCAATAGTCCGTTGGTTATTATGGCCAGCAATCAGCTCAGGGGCACATTTGCAGCATTTGTGTCCAAAAGAGCCTTCTATTTTGTCAACCCTTATAAATCTTCTACTACAAAACAAACACAAGCTGGGCGGGATAGAGAGGGGCTGCATTTTGACACGGTCCTTGTCTGATTTATTTCCTCTGCCAAAAGAAAAGAGACTGGACTGCCATTTGTTAGAAATGGTGTAGGGTCAGGAGACCCTACACCATTTCTAACAAATGGAGAACCAGTAGTGGAAATTTGAATAGTTCAGGCAAATACCACCTCTGACTGGCCCGGTCAAACCCATCTCTTCTCTGCCTCCTGAGTCTCAGATGATCGGATGGGTCTCCTTTGGTTGCTCTGCACAGGAGAATGGAGCTGGAAAGCAGGTTAGTGGTGTGGGGAGGGAATGGGGATTTTGTAGTATATCCTTCCCCTGCCATGCCCACCAAGCCACGCCCACCAAGCCATGCCCACAGAACCGGTCGTAAAAAATGTTCGAATCCCACCACTGGTGTGGATCCCATCAACGCCTACCAGCAGAATACAGAGGGGTCCTTCTTTTCAACTTTCATATCCCCCATTCAGAATAGAGCTGGAAGGGACCTTGGAGGTCTTCTAGTCCAACCCGCTGCTCAAGCAGGAGACCTTATAGTATATATACCATTTCAGACAAATGGCTGTCCGATCTCTTCTTAGAATCCTCCAGGATGGAGCACCCACAACTTCTGAAGGCAAATAGTTCCACTGGTGGTTGATTGTCCTCACCATTAGGAAATTTCTCCTTAAAATTTCAGGTGGCTTCTCTCCTTGGTTTGTTTCCATCCATTGTTTCTTATCTTATTTTCCATTTGTTAAGGTAATTCCCCGTTAGGAGAATGAGCGCATACAGGGAGACGTATTTGAGAGTAGTGTTTGAATAATACACACACAGAACACAGATACACTGTACAGTAAATGTAGGTTTTTACTTTCAGAAACATTAAGCAAAGTCCAAAATAGGCAGTCCAAAAGTCATTCACAGATAAATCAGTTTTTCAATCCAGGGATAATCCAAATATCAAAGTCCAGTGTCAAAAAACAGTTCAGTATTAGACTTACATCAAATCCAGTAATATCAGAAGAAATGGAGGAACGGCAATACTTTCCAACAGAAGGAAACAGAGATACACTCACACTCTCTTCTGAGCCTCAGACTAAAACCTAAACAAACCAGGTTTCTGGCCGTTTGAGAAACCACACCTAATTACAGTTTTGCATTTACTTAAAGTTACAGTTTTAAAATGTTTATCCTGGTTTATATATTTCTAACCCAAATACCTGTTAGGTGACTTCTATTCCTAACACCATTGCATCCCTCTTAGTCCTACTTTCCTCTATTCTAGCAAAACTCAAATTGTGCAACCGTTCTTCGTGTGTCCTCCATATGTTTTAGTCTCTTATATATACATTCTGCGTATGTTTTTCACACGTATGTTCTTCTTAGGTTTCAATCTCCGGGCCTTTAATCTCCTCTGCAAAGGTTTCCAGTGCAGCTTTGCGTGTGTGTACGAAAGGGAAATGTGTTTGCTGTGGGAGATTTTTACACAACGGCCAGGCCTCCGTTGAATTTTGACAGACCCGACGTGGTGCCAATATTTTTCCCTGGGACCTTCTCCATACCGAACCACGCAAAATTATCATCATTCTCTTTTTTCCTTTAAACATGAGCTGGGGGGGGAAACAAGCCATGTGTGGTAGGTTCTAAATTATAAAGAGGGATTCGGTCACGGTTGCATGCGAGGTGGGGGGAACCCCTCTCCTTACTCCAGCCAATTCCCCTTTCTGCAAACCACTGAATAAAAAATGGACCACGAGAGCCAGATTGCAAGTTTTTGATTCTTTCATTCTCCAAATTTGCATTGGAAACTTAATAGTTTCAAGTTTCATAACAATAGTTTCATTAGGACTAATACGCATACAGGTGGTCCTCGACTTACGACAATAATTGAGCCCAACATTTCTACCGTTAAGTGAGACAATTTGTTAAGTGGGTTTTGCCCCATTTTAACGACCTTTCTTGCCACCGTTGTTAAGTGAATCGCTGCAGTGGATAAGTTGGTCGCCTGGTTGTTAACTGAATCTGGCTCCCCCATGGACTTTGCTTGTCAGAAGGTCGTAAAAGGGGATCATTCAACACTTGGAGGTTTCTCTGTGTCCTCAGGGTCACCTGTGTAGTGCTCCTGGTTCCTGTAATCTGCAATTTTATTTACTTTATTTATTTATTTTATTTATTTATTTGATTTGCCAATTGTTTACAAGATAATAAGTATAAGTGTATACATAGTTGTGAATACATGAAATGGGTACATATAAGAAAAATAAAAGAATAAGAGAAACAATAGGACAGGGACGGTAGGCACGTTGGTGCGCTTATGCACGCCCCCTACAGACCTCTTAGGAAAGGGGTGAGGTCAATAGTAGACAGTCTAAGGTTAAAGTTTTTGGGGTTTGGGGAAGAAACTACAGAGTCGGGTAGAGTATTCCAGACATTGACCACTCTATTGCTGAAGTCGTATTTCCTGCAATCAAGTTTCCCCCCCCCCCCCTCTGGAAATCCATTCCTACTCCCACCCCATTCCAAGGGCGTTCTTTCCCAAATTGTATAGCTAGAAACCTGTAAAACCCTGAGCATACAGATAAACCTCCAAGTGGCCTCAACGACTCTCTAAAAAGGATGCAAATGACCAGCTGTCTGCAAGGGGTGGGATTCTACCAGTTCAGACTGGTTCTATAGAACCAGTTCTTATGATTTTGCCCAGTTCGGAGAACCAGCAAATCGTGCCCCTGGCTGGCCCCGCCCCTCTCCGCTCGCTCCTCCCCTCTCCGCCCAGTCAGTCCTTATGGCGCATGCCCGACATCGCTGACTTCGTCCCGCTTGCCCAGTCACTCCTTAAGGTCTTTCTTTTTTTCCCCGTCCCGGCAATCAGCTGTTCCAACGATCAGCTGTGCCGGAATCACCCTCGCTGTCTTACCGCTTCGCCCAGGAGGTTTGTTCTGACCCAACCCTGTTACCGGCAAGAAAATCTCAAAACAAACGCAGCAACTCAAACCTTCTCAGCTTTAATCCGCAGATAAACTTCTTTGTAGATAAAAGATGGCTTGCGGCTAATTAGTCCATCCAGAAAAGCCTTAACAGAATTCTTCAGATAAGCCGGAGTCTCCGCACACGATGCTGGGTCCTTGGAGCGTTTTTGCCTTCTGCAAAAACCTTTTGAAACCAGGCTTATATTCCCTGGAGGGAGGGGCCATTACGTTGCATCCTTACTCCCGAGTTGCCTGTGCTGTTCCAGCTGTTCTCTTCTACGAATCATCCTGCACTCACGTGCAGTTGCACAGGCTCCTCGGGAACCTCCTCATCACTGCTGCCAGCCCTCACAATCCCTGAAGGCAGCAGTCCACTCCCTGATGGTCCCGGCCCCTCATCCGAGTCCTCGCTCTCCTCCACCATCTGCACTTGCTGCTGGCTCCCCGAGGCCCAGGAGGCAAAAAGGGGCATGCGGGGGGGGGATAGGTGCTGGCGGGGCCCCATGCTCCATATTTTTGCCTTCATTTGGGCCCTAGGGAAGCCACGCCCACCCAGTCATACAGCCACGCCCACAGAACCAGTTGTTAAAAAAATTTGAATCCCACCCCTGAGCATAAATCCTTCCATTTCCCCACCATCCAGTCAGAGCTGAAGAAGATTCTTGGACGAGAAGCGAAACGTCTTCAAAGAAAAACCAGAGAGTCCCGTTGCCTCCTGAAAAAAAAAAACACTTTTTGGACAACCACGACCTGGAGGACTGAGAACCGCTACAGACTTCCAGTTTCCAGAGGTGTGCAGAAGTGCGGAGGCGGGGGGGGGGGGGAGGAATTTTCTCTTATAGATCATCTCTTATGACAATAATCATTTCACTACAGTAATCCGTCGTGTTTAGATCGGTCGTAATGGTGTGAATGTTATTATTACCGATTCTCTCTGGTTTTGTGCCGCGTGGGTTGCCATCGCTACGTCCTTGTACACGGAGTTGCCACGGAAGCAAACACAGGCTTGGCATGCGGCAGACACCACGGCAAAAGGAGACCGCACCACTAGAAGTGTACGGGGGTGGGGGGAATGGAGGGTGGGGAGGGGAGGTAACTTTGGAAGTGGGGGAGTGAGGGGTTGCTTCCATCCTTACCCCCCGCACACCTGCATTTCTTGGGTTCCCGCAGAGGCTGTAAAAGGGTGGGAAGAAATTACAAGGTGGTCCTCGGTTTACGACCACAATGGGGGCCCAAAATGCCCGTCGTTCAGTGGGACATTTGTTCAGCAAGTTTTGCCTCGTTCTGCAGCCTTTCTTGCCATAGCGGTTAAGCAGAATCACCGCGGTTGATAAGTTAGTCGCCCGGTTGTTAAGTGAATCTGGCTTCCTCCGTTGCTTGTCGGAAGGTCACAAAAAGGGGATCACGTTGTGACCCCAGGACACTGCAACTGTCATAAATACGAGTCAGTTGCCAAGCATCTGGATTTTGATCCTGTCTCCGTGGGGAATGCTACAAAGGTCGTAAGTGTGAGAAACGGTCATGTTACTTTTTTCAGTGCCGTTGTAACTCTGAACGGTCACTAAATGAACCATTGTAAGTCGAGGATTACCTGTATGGAACAAACTTTTCCTGCTATTCTGATGCAGTTAAATTGTACAGGTAGTTCTCTCTTTTTCTTTTTCTTTCTCTCTCTCTCTCTTCCCCTAAATTTTGGCAAAAACCCAAAATCTTTCTTTCTCTCTGTCTTGCTTTCCCTTTCTCTCTCTCTCTCCCCCACACCCCTAAATTTTGGCAAAATCCCAAAATTTCTTTCTCTGTCTTTGTCTCTGTCTCTCTCTTTTCTCTCTCCATCTTTCTCTCTCTTTCTTTCTCCCTAAATTTTGGCAAAATCACAAAATTTCTTTGTCTCTGTCTTTCTCTCTCTTTCTCTCTCTCTCTCTCTTTCTCTCTCTCTTCCCCTAATTTTTGGCAAAATCCCAAAATCTTTCTTTCTCTCTGTCTTTCTCTCTCTCTCTCTCTCTCTCTGTGTGTGTGTGTGTGTGTGTCTGTCTCTTTTTCTCTCTCTCTCTTTCTCTCTCTCTCTCTTTCTCTCTCTGTCTCTCTTTCTCTTTCTCTCTCTCCTTAAATTTTGGCAAAATCCCAAAATGTTTTTTTCTTTCTAGCTTTGTCTCTGTCTCTCTCTCTCTCTTTCTCTCTCTCTCTTTCTCTCTCTCTCTTTCTCTCTCTCTCTTTCTTTCTCTCTCTTCCTCTCTCTCTCTTCCTCTCTCTCTCTCCCTAAATTTTGGCAAAATCCCAAAATGTTTTTTTCTTTCTAGCTTTGCCTCTGTCTCTGTCTCTCTCTCTCTCTTTCTCTCTCTCTCTCTTTCTCTTTCTTTCTCTCTCTTCCTCTCTCTCCCTCCCTAAATTCTGGCAAAACCCTCAAAATCTCTGGCCAATTTTTCACCCCATTCTGGGTTTCCAATCCACCCTGGAACGCATTCCATCTCCCACATCTATCTTGTAGCAAAATCTGATCTCACATTATGCTCTGGTTGTATCTGGAGCAGCTTTATTATTAATAGGCATGTAGTATTTTACAGTAATTTGGCCGTTTGTCATGCAATCACCCCTTTTGATCAGACGCCACGGAAATGGGACTATCAATTATTAACTTTTCCCATTTCAGTCCTGCCTGACCTCGTGTTGTTACCCGACCTCCCTTTTTTTAAGAAAAGAAAGAAAAAAGAAAGAAAAATCACAGGAAACAGAAGCAGCAAACGAAGAATTCGATTCCTTTTCCTTTCTGGTCTGTGATAAATATTCATTATTAATTAGGATTCTGGGCTAATCAGAGGTGAATACAGACTGCAATGACCAGAACTGGAATAAGAAATCAGTGGTTGAAATTGCAAAAGTGAAAAGAGAATTATTTCTTCTCAACAATCCAGCAGATCCAGAGGAAAACAGCTTCCTGACCTAATGGATAAGGATAATTTTTTAAAAAAAAAAAACCTCTTAAGGATAAAGGAGACCTCAACGGAGAAGCCAACAGCCTTCTTCTCTTGAGGTAAGCATCAGGGATGGGATTCAAAAATTTTAACAAACGGTTCTGTGGGTGTGGCTTAGTTGGTGGACATGACTTGGTGGTCATGTTATTGGCTGGGCGTGGCCAACTCAACATCACTCACATTGAGGCACGCATCTCCTCACCTGGCGTCTCATGACTGTGGGGTTGCTGCAACAGTCGTAAGTGTGAAAAATGGTCATAAGTCACTTTCTTCAGTGCCATTGTAACTTTGAATAGTCACTCCACACAAGCAAAGTACCAGCAAAGGAGGGGAAAAAAACTCCAGAGAAGTTCCAGAAACAGGAAGTCTAGTCCTGCCAAGAATGTAATAAGGGTTAACGGAGAGGCAGTTTCTGTAAGCAACACCAGAATGTTTCCTTCCTGCCTTCCTTACAGGATTAGGCCAGTAATTCCTTCTAACAACCGGTTCTCCGAACTGCTTAGAACGTTAACAACCGGTTCTAGCAAAAGGCGGAAAGAACAATAATAATTATAGATACCGATAAATCCTTGATTTCCGACCACAACTGGAAGCAAAATTTCCACTGTAAACAAGGCGGTTGTTAAGTAAGTCGCCCCCAATTTTATCAACTTTTTTGCCATGATTGTTAAGCAAATCACTTAATACTTCCTTCCTTCCTTCCCCCTTCCTTCCTCCTTCTTTCCTTATCTACCTTTTTTCTTCTTGACTTCCTCCCTCACTTCCCCTCCTTCCTTCCTTTCCTTTCCTTTTTCCTTCCTTCTTCCTTCCCTCCCTTTCTCCATCCCTCCATTCTTTCCTCCCTTCCTCTTTCCTTCCTCTCCAGCTCTCTTTTTCCTTCCTTCCTCCTTCACTTTCATTTCTTCCTCCCCTTCCTTCCTCTTTCCGTCCCTTCCTTTCTCTCTTCCTTCCTTCCTTCCTTCCTGCCTCTCTCCTTCCTTCCTCTCCAGCTCTTTTTTCTTCCCTCACTTTCCTTCCTTCCTCCTCTTCCTTCCCTTCTCCCTTCCTTCTTCCCTCCCTCCGTCTCTCTCCTTTCCTTCTTCCTTCTCTCCTTCCTTCCTCTCCACCTCTTTTTCCTACCTTCTTTCCTCCCCCCTTCCTCCCTGCCTTCCTTCTTTGCTCACCCCTCCCTCTCTTCTTCCTTCCTTTTTTCCTCCCTTCCTTTCCTCCCTCCCTCCCTCCCTCTCATTTCCTTCATTCCTTCTTTCTCTCTCTTACAGTGGGGAAACTCAAACTTCCCCATGTAGGATCTGGCAGAAAATCCTCCCTTCATCCCTCTTTTTCCTCTCCTTTTCTGCTCTCCTCTATTTACATCCCACCCATCGAAAGCAAATATTCAGTGCATGCTTTTTCCAAAAAGACTCCGGCATCTTTGCACTGTTTGTGTTGAGGGGGGGACTGTGTTTCAGAGCCCAAGACGAGGCCCCTTTCCTGGGAGTCCACCCCCCACCCACCCACCCAAGCTTCCTTAATGCTCCACAGCCACCAGCAAAGACCCTGGTTTCACCCTTTCAATCCTTCCCTCTTCTCGGAAAACGCCCCTGGCTTAACCAAGTCCCTGCTCAACAAAAATCTTCATCAAATGCTGATCAGGGGCAGATCCTGGCTTAGCCTCCTGTTCAAACCTTCCCCCTTTTTTGAGCCCTAAACACCAGAAATATGTGATCATAAGCAGCTCGCAGAACAGATGGAGGGCCCGGCGACTTTTCCCAAGGAAAACACGGAAAAATTATAAAATTCTTTGATGCCCCGGTAGAAACATAACATCGGCATTCCAACTAACCAACTCCAACCCAATAAACTCCCGAGACGAGCATTTCCTCAAAGTTCCATTTTAGTATATGTCATATTGGCACATCTGGGGAAACCCGAATCTGAGAGTTCCCGGTTTTCCCTTCCCAAAAGAAAAATCAAAGATCCATCCAGGGGTGAGATTCAAAAATCCCAGCAAACGGTTCGCTGCCCGGTTGCTGGGTGGGCGTGGCCATGGTGGGTGTGGCCTACCAGAACCTCCGAAAGAACCATTTTTCATCTTCCCCAGAATCCGGAGGCTTTTCTCGGGCCTCTGGGAGAGCAAAAATGGCCTCTCCCAGGATCCAGAGGCCCTCCGGAAGCTAGAAGTAGTCCCATTTCCGGACTTCCGGAAGGCCCGCTTTTCACCCTCCCAGAGCCTCCACATGGACCCTGCACTGCATCCACATGGAACGCATGGAGACTCCTTGGAGGGGTGGGCGGGGCCAGTCAGATGGTTCAAATTTAAATCTAAATGTAAATTTAACATCCGGTTCGCCTGAACTGGTCTGAACAGGCTGAATCCCACCTCTGGATCCATTCCCTGCACCCACCAGTCCATTACGTGGCCCAATCAAAATGTCATCTCAACTGGAGACATCCTTCCAGTCACTCCCCTCCAGGTGCAGGGCAACTTGTCCTTGACTCTCTGAGAAAGAATGTTGTATCTAATCTTCTATGAAATTCCCCCCCCCCCCAAAAAAAAACCATTTCCAGGCAATGAATGTGGCAGCCTTGAAGCTTCCGAGTACAAAATGGCGCCGAGGCTAACACACACCCTCTGAGCATCTTTGGGTTTTAAAGCTTTCTTAGCCCAGGTGTCAGGATTCCAGCAATCGCCCTAATTAAATCATGACTCTCGAGCCAAACTTCAAAAAACTTCAAAGGATTCATTAGAGTATGAAGCCAACTGTGGGCCTGTTTCCCTCCTCCCCCTGGGTGTGTCATCAATCAGATTCTCCAATTGAGCACATTCACTGGCTGGGTGTCGTCAATCATGTTCTCCAATTAAATATATTTGTGGGCAAAAGCTCTGGTAGTTTAGTTACAATCTTTTAAAGAGAAGACTTGGAATGTATTTTTGCTTCCAAACTGCTGCACTGCTCTTCCAGATTTCCTTCCTCATACTCCCCCCTTTTTTTTAATGACAACTACTAAAACAGGCATAGGAAGGTTTTATGAGTTGACACCAGGTCCTTTCTGGACAGCATGGGCATAAACAGGATGTCTTAAATTCAGGTGGTCCTCGACTTACAACTGTTCATTTAGTGACCGTTCGAAGGGATCTCTGCGGCATCCTCTTTTGGCCATGTGATCAAAATTCAAATGCTTGGCAACTGACTCATACTTATGACGGTTGCAGAGTCCCGGGGTCATGCGATCCCCTTTGGTGACTATCTGATGAGCAAAGTCAATGGGGAAGCCAGATTCATGTGACCATGTGACTAGCTTAAACACGGCATTGATTCACTTGGCAAAAAAATAATAATCGGAAAATGGGGCAAAACTCACTTAGCAACTGCCTCGCTGAACAACAGAAATGTCGGGCTCCATTTTGGTCGTAAATTGAGGACTACCTGTACTTTATGCCCTGTTGGTTTTCCTGGACCAGTTAACTGCAGCCTTAATTCAGCTAGTCCTCAACTTACAACCGGTTGCTTAGATATGTCCAACCCAAAGCTACTTACGATCCATATATAACAGTTTTATTAGTTTATAATATAGCATACAAAGAAAATACAAAAGCAAATAATACGAAAAAATAGGGAAGGAAAAAGAGAAAGGAAAAGTGGAGAAGAGAAAAGGGAAAGAAAGAAAGAAAAGGCGTTGATTTATGACTCCCTTCAGTGCAGTGAAATAAGACATTAGCCTCAAACCTCAACTTGTTATTTTTATACAGTATAATAGTTTAAACTAGCCAATTTCTATAGCAACAAATCTATCTCATCAGTAAAACCCAAAATCAACGTTTCATATTTTTTTTTCTCCACCTCGAGCACGAAGTTCAGAAGCGGTTTCCAAGTAGAAAAATAAAAGTATTTCCATTTTCTTTTTCCTTTAATCAAAGCAGTCAATTTGGCCATCTCTGCTAATTCCATCCATTTTTGCGCTTCTGAAGTTCTGACCACCGCCCTCTCCAACATATCGGCAATCCAACAACTAGCTTCCATTTACCTCCATTTGCAACGTCCCATGAACACACGGGCCTGTTTTACAAATTATGTGCCAAAGCCTGACATTTACTTCCCATTTTCGGCAAAAAAATACAACCCTTCTATACAAACAGCGAGTTCACTTTATGACAGCAGGGTTCACTTTACAACTGTGGCTGACGCTTTAGGAGAGCAATTGGTAGGCTCATACAATTGAGTCGGTCAGCTGGGGGATCTCCTGTATTATGACTGTTGAGACCTACAATGTGGGGTCTCCATCGCGGTCGTAAGTTGAAGACCACCTGTACAGGCAGGGGTGGGATATTACCGACATAACAACTGCTTCGCTTCACATGTGCGCACGCCAAATGCACACTGTGTGTAAATGCGCATTACTTACAAATTATCAGGTCCAGCAAGCATTCACCTGCTCCGGCTGAGGTGCAAAACAGCTGAGGAGGAAACGCAGAGACTAAAGGGCAGCCTAGAGCCCGGGTGGGCGGGTGGGCCAAACAGACACCCAGGCGATCGTTGCAGCGAACTGGTTCAGTGTCAGCTGCCCTTCGGAGCTACCGGTTCTATAGAACCAGGCCAAACCGGTAGAATCCCACCCCTGCATACAGGTAGTCCTCGAGTTATGACCACAATTGACCACAAAATGTATGTTGCTAAGTGAGACATTTGTTAAGTGAGTTTGGCCCCATTTTATGACCTTTCTTGCCACAGGAGGGAGGGAAGGGAGAGAGGGAGGGAGGGAAGAAGGGAGGAAGGAAGGAAGGAAGGAAGGAAGGAAGGAAGGAAGGAAGGAAGGAAGGAAGGAAGGAAGGAAGGAAAGGAAAGAGGAGGAGACGGAGAAGGAAAAGGGAGGGAGGGAGGGAGGTAGGAAAGAGAAAGGAAAGAAGGGAAAAGGGATGAATAGGAGTAAGAAAGGAGAAAGGGAGGAAACAGGAGGAAGAGAAGGAAGGAAGAGGGAGGGAGAAGGGAGGAAAGAAGGGAGGGAGGGAGGGAAGAAAAGGTAGGGAGGATAAAAGCGAGAGAGGGAGGAAGGAGGGGAAAGAGGAGAGAAAGAAAGAATGAAGGGAAAGAGGAGGAGACGGAGAAGGAAAAGGGAGGGAGGGAGGAAAGAGAAAGGAAAGAAGGGAAGAGGGATGAATAGGAGGAAGAA
Source organism: Notechis scutatus (assembly GCF_900518725.1). The sequence continues at coordinate 124,480 of NW_020717122.1, read as the reverse complement.
AGGAGAAAGGGAGGAAACAGGAGGAAGAGAAGGAAGGAAGGAAGAGGGAGGGAGAAGGGAGGGAAGAAGGGAGGGAGGGAAGAAAAGGGAGGGAGGATAAAAGCGAGAGAGGGAGGAAGGAGGGGAAAGAGGAGGAGAGGGAGAAGGAAAAGGGAGGAAGGAAAAGGAAGGGAGGGAGGAATTGGATAGGAGTAAGAAAGGAAGAAATGAAACAGGAGGAAGAGAAGGA
>NW_020717121.1:200225-217010 GCF_900518725.1 Notechis scutatus | reverse complement strand
TGAAGGGACTGGAAGTGATGACTGGGGAAATCTGGGAGTTGAAGTCCCAATGTTAGGGATAACATTGTTTTACCCTAACTGTTTTGGGTAAAGATAATAAAATGATGAATCATGGTTTGTCAGATAAAGTGTATGTGACTTTAAGCTAAAGGAATGTAATTAAGGGTGCAGCTGTAAAAGTACTATATAAGCAGCAAGGCACTCTCTGGCTCTTACTGGCTGGCTTATTGAAGACTGCGTTCTTGCTGGATCGGGGAGGAGAAGAAGTGTTGGATTACTTTGAAGATACTTCTCAACGGAGAGAAGAAGATAAAGAGAGATTGGACTGATTTATTGTAAGTGTACTGACATTGGCTATTCAACACGGACTTTGCAAAATAGTGTATCACTGACAAGACTTGACTGAAATTGATATATGACTAATGGACCGTTTATTTGACTATGCTATAATTTTTAAATGGAATAAACAATATTTTTGATAGCACAAGCGTATCTGTATTTTTACTGCGTGTTAACTAGAAAACTTATCTCACACATTTACCTGTCTTCCTATCTGACTTCGCTGCACATTCTGTTTAGTTTGTTTTCCTTAACACCCGTTGGGGAATCTAGGCTTAATGTTGAAGGGACTGGAAGTGATGACTGGGGAATTCTGGGAGGTGAAGTCCACCCATATTGAAAGGAGTTGAAGTTCACCCATGCTGGCTGGGGAAATCTGGGAGTTGGAAGTCCACAAATCTTACCATGGCCAAGTTTGAGAATCGCTGCTTGGATCCACTCCACAGGGAAGGGTGTCCAAGCCAGACTGGAAGCTCTCTGCCTATTTCCTAAGTCCTCCAACCAAATTCCGAGCATCGCTGATGTCTCTCTCCTTGCCAAGCGCCTCCGAAAGGGCAGCTTCCCCTCTTCCCTTCCGCAAAGTAAACTAAGCAAGGAATCTCAGAGAGCTTTTGGCACACGTTCTGCTAGAGAACGAGTGAGAGAAGAGAGAGAGAGAGAGAGAGAGAGAGAAAGTGCCACTCTCCCCCCATTTCGGTTGGGAAAGCTTTTGCAGGATCTTGGCTCGGCTCCAATTTTACTTTTTTTATTATTTTTCTTTTTTTGCACTTTGCAATCTGGAGAGAATCTGGGAGGGGCCGAGCGGGTCTCTGGGAAAAGCCTCGGCTGTTTTTTGCATCCGTTACAAGAAACGGAACGACGCCAAGGCAAAAAGGCTGGCTTTCAGCTCAATGCAAGGGCAGGCCGGTTTGCAAAGCGTGGGCCCCCTTTTTTGCAAGACCCACGCCCCTTTAAGATGCGCGATGGGGCAGGGGGGGGCACTCAAAGACCTGCCCTCCGGCTTAGAGGTCCCGGTGCCTGGCCTCCAATGACATTCAACCAGATGACAGCTTAACAAAGCCGGAAGGGACCTCGTAGGCCATCTAGTCCAACCTCCCCCTGCCCAAGCAGGAGGCCCCACACCATTTCTGACAGATGGCACTCCAGTCTCTTCTTGAAAAGCTTCCAGGGATGAAGCTCCCACAACTTCCGAAGGCAACTTCTGTTCCACGGGTTGATTGTTCTCCCTGTCAAAAAATTCCTCCTTATTTCCAGGTTGAATCTCTCCTGGATCAGTTTCCATCGTCATTCCTTGTCTGGCCTTCAGCTGCTTTAGAAAATAGCTTGACCTGCTTCCTCCTCTCTGCGGCAGCCCCTCAAATATTGGAAGGCTGCTCTCCTGTCTCCCCTGGTCCTTCTCTTCCCTAGACCAGCCACGCCCAGTTCCTGTAACCAAACCAACTCTCGCTTCGAACTTGCAGAGCGCACCACACGTGTGTGCCGACTGTGTCCTCGGAACCAGCTGTTGCATCCCCCTCTGTGAGATCTCACCCCCCCTCCTCCTCCTCCCATTGTCTCTGACTCATCCCTGCGTCTCCGACACAGAATATTTACCTGAAAACCTGCTTTGTAATGAGTTCCTTTAAGCACTGCCTGGAAAAGATTTCCAACTGTTTCAAGGTCAACCCCGGTCCTTCTCATCAGAGATCAGGGGGGAGGGGGGAGGGGGGGGAGAACGGGGACAGGATTGTTAAATAATTCCTTCCCTTCCCCCCAAGTTCAATGGGGACATTGCAATACAGGCAGTCTTCAACTTATGACTGCCAGCCAAGCCCCAAAATTTCCACGGCTCGGCGAGACAAGTGAGGTGAATTTTGCTCCATTTTACGACCTCTCCTGCCACCGTCCTTCAGTGAATCCCTGCAGTTGTTAAAACAACACGGTCGTTAAGTGAATCAGCCTTCCCTGGTCACAAAGGTCGCAAAAGGGGCTCATGTAACCACGGGACACTGCCACCGTCATAAATATGAGCCGGATGCCAATTATCCAAGTTTTGATCACATGACCGGGGGAATGCTACAACGGTCCTAAAGTGTGAAAAACGGTTATAAGTTACTTTTTCCCCCAGTACCATTGTAACTTCAAATGGTCACTAAGCGAACTGGTGTAAGTCGAGGACTACCTACACATAGCCAAGCTTCTACAAGTTGCTGGATCGGTTCCCACAGAAGAAGAGGGAAGGTTGTCCATTTGTTGTTTTGTATTCTTCTAACCCGTCTCTGATGTCAATCAGCCAAGCAACATGTGATGACCCAAAGGGGCGTGGCACAAAGGCAACACAGTCAGATAATCAGTACGAATACCTCTACTAGCTCCAACTTTGCCCCCAGTGTCCTGGTTACCTTCTGGGCTGGAGAAAATCTCTCCCGGGAACAGCCTTTGGCTGCAGAGAATCAGGTCCAAAACATGGTCAACACAAACTGTAACTTAAAGTCCAAACAAGCCAAATTGAAGTAATTAGTTTGGCAGGGCAGGAGCAAGAATTTCAGACTTGAAGGCATGGCAAAACTCACACGGTTGGGAAGACGCCAGGAACACAGATAAGCAAAATCAACACAAGATAAACTCACGTTTGCTCCCAGCAGCTGCTGCAGTCAGCCTTCAAGTTCTTTTAAATTCCCATTCCCAGGTGTGGCTAATGAAGGGAATCAGGGCCCTTTCCTCCCTTGTAAGCCATGCAACCCCGTTGCTCCCTTCTCCATTCCTCCCTGCATGCCCTAGGATGAAGAGGGGGTGGGCCTGGATCTTCCTCTGAACTCCCTCTCCCTTGTTCTACCTCTGCCCTGCTCTGCCCAGCCGGACTTTGCCCTTCCCCAGTTTCCTCCACAGCCAACGGAGCCACACTCCCACTCCCTGTCAGCTATTCGTCTTCCTCCTCAGATTCAGATTCCGACAGGGGCAGGACACAATGATCTTGCCTAGAACCAAGACTTGATCCCACAGCGGCTACCAAAGATTAAACTCAGAAGTCCTGCTAAGTAATAATCAGGAAGTTTTTTAACTCTTGCTCTTTCTCCAGAAAATCTGTTTATCAGCCTCTTTGTGATGATACAATCCTCTGCTGGGGCACAAAATGTGATTTGGACATGAAGGCCAACCCTTAGTGGCAAACTAGCTGAGAAAATAGAAATATTAAGGATTACAGCAGGGTTTCTAGACCTTGGTGACTTTAAGATGGGTGGACTTAAACTCCCAGAATTCCACAGGCCAGCCATGATGGCTGAGGGATTCTGGGAGTTGAGATCCAACAAGTCTTAAAGTTGTTGTTTCCCCCCCCCCCCCCCCAAAATGACAACTAGGTTTCCCTATGTTTTTTGCTTGAAGACGTTTCGCTTCTCATCCGAGAAGCTTCTTCCGTTCTGGCTGACTTCTGACTTCCACTAGAATGGAAGAAGCTTCTCGGATTGAGAAGCAAAATGACTTCAAGCAAAACCAAAGTCCCAGTTGCCTTTTGAAAAAGCCTTTGGGACAAGCATGACTTTGGCACGATCGAGAATCTCCGCAGGCATTGAAGTTGCCAAGGTTGGGACCCTTGGTCCAAGCGAAAACGGACCAAGATATTCAGCCTCATCCTGGAGAAACACCTCACCTTCTGCTTCGACCTCCTCGGCCATCTCTTCCTCGTTGCCGCTGGTGCCCGACCCATCCTGGCCCATCTCTTCGTCCTCGGTCACCGGGGGGAAAGTTCTCTCCTCGTTTTGGATCGCAGAGCTCTTTTTCTTCTTTCTCCGAGAGTTCCTTTCTCTCTCCTGAGCAAAGCACAACAGAAAAGGAAGGTTATGAATCTTGGTGGATCCCCATCTTGTCGCCACTGGCAGCAAAGACGGACTATTTTGTTAAACACACACACACACACACACACACAAGGAGGTTGAAACAGTCATCCTTGAAAATAGCAAGGGCTGAAAGGAGTGCAAATTAGCAATAGCAAGGGCTGAAAGGAGTGCCTTCCAGGGACCTGGGATTGGAGAAAATGTTTTATATAGCAATGCAAAATAATAATAATGACAAACCTAAAAAGAAAGAAGCTAAGGTTCCGAGAATTGGCTTAAAATAGCCATTTTCGAAAGTATTTTTTGCTAAGTTGGCTCGACCTCCCCAACATCACAACTTCTTACAGCATCAACTGCACCGCAGAAGGAAGGAAAAGAGTTACACAACCACACCTACAGAAACACCCACAATTGCATGCCCGCTGTTACTACTTCGGTCCATCGCATTAATATCACCCATGAATTGTGTGTGTGTGTGTGTGTGTGTGTGTGTGTGTGTGTGTGTGAGAAATACTTTGAAATTTTTACTCCGGCTTTACAAAAAGACCTAGAATTCATCATTTGGCACCTCTGCTCACTATAATTCTGATCTCATCCTGGGAAGATGCAAGGAGAGACAGTTTGGTCTAGTGGTTAAAGCACCAGGCTAAAAACCAGGAAATGGTGAATTCTTGTCTTGGTCATGAAAAAGAACAACGAAAAACCCTGGCTTGGTGATTTTTTTAAAATTTTTGCAAAAAAACTATTGGACTAAAATACATACATGGTTAGAAAAAAATGATAAAGCAACATATTGATGTTAAACCAGAAATATTTTTGTTGGATATTTTACCCAAACAGTATAATAAAGGGAACATGTATCTAATCTTACATGTCTTGGCAGCAGCAAGAATTGTGTTTGCACAACATCGGAAAAATGAAGAGATCCCTTCAGACGAAAGGGTTATAAATAAAAATATTAGAATGCGCAGAGATGGACAGATTGACAGTAAAAATAAAGAAGGTAGAAAACAGAATAGTTTCTAACATGGGATTTGTTTTACCAATGGCTCACTAACAGAAACAGAGGTTAGAAAGTAAAAAAAGATTAAGAGAATGATTAATGATATAATGAAAGTTTTCCAGCATGGATAAACTAATCTTATTATTACTATGAGTTTATTATTAATGATACCATTTCCCTGAAAATATGACCTACCCTGAAAGTAAGCCCTAGCTTGATTTTTACACCTGTGCTCAATATAAGCCCTACCCCCCAAAAAATAAGCCCTAATTAAGATCCCACCCACTCCAGAGTGGACGGGTAAAAATTAAACGGGGGGGGGATGGGGGAGTGGAGCTGCCCTACTACTTACCTTTGGACAGTTGTAGCTAGGCTCCGCACACCCCGACACCTGCCTTGCCGGCCGATTCCTTCTGCAGCCGGCAAGGCTGGCAAGGCTTTCCTGAAGGCCTCTGGAGCTGGTAACAAAGCTCTGGATCGATCCACAGCTGTTATCGGCTGCAAAGGCCTTCAGGAAAACCTTTCCAGCCGCAGAAGGGGTTCCTGAAGGCCTCTGACAGAGAAAAGGAGGCTGGGAGCGACGCGTGCAAGTGAGATTAGTCAGTGGAGGATATCCCCTGAAAATAAGACCTGGTGCCTTTTTTGGTGGCAAAAAAAATTACAAGACAGGGTCTTATTTTCGGGGAAACACTGTATGTATATTATGATTACTTATTATGCTTATCATTTTGTTATTCCAAACTAATTGTTCCTGGACAACACGCTGTTCAAATTTAAAAAAAAAACATTGTTTTCCTCTTCTTTTTGCTTTCCTAACGTGGGTTTTCTCTTGGAATAAACTCGAATAAAATGGGGAAGAAGGGGAAAAAAACAAACAAACCTAAACAACGCCGGATTTCATGGGTACAGGAGAGCCGTGGCTGAGTTTGAACTCCTGCCAGACACACCATTTGGATAAGTGCACATTATCAGGGCTGCTTGATGATGCGAACACAAACCGCGGCAACGCTGCCGTTACTATGGCGAAGCGGTCCCGGGCGCGTCCGCCTCTTCCTTGCGTCCTGGGTGACTCATGCCAACCCTGAGGGAGCATCGAAAATGAACAACTGGGGAACCAGCTTTGGAGGGCACGCTGTTCTCTCCCAAAGGCTTTCCGTTTGGAGCACGGAGGGTCAAGGCAAAAGAGGGATTTAAAGAAATAAAAATAAAGAATCCACTTGAAATTAAAAATCACGGCGCTCCAGATGTGACCCGGGAACTGCCTGGTCCAGGATGAAGGTGAAAGGCAGGGTAGGAAATGCTTCACCAGGTTAATCGTCGTCATTACTATGAGTTTATTATTGAACGATTATGTATATTATGATTACTATGTCAGGGCAAGAAGCAACAAGTGGAAACTAATCAAAGAGAGAAGCAACTTAAGAGCTAAGGAGAAATTTCCTGACAGTGAGAATAATTAAAAAGTGGAACGACTTGCCTCCAGAAGTTGTAAATGTTCCAACACTGGAAGTTTTTAAAAAAGATGTTGGACAACCATTTGCCTGAAGTGGTGTATGATTTCCTGCCTAGGCAGGGGGTTGGACTAGAAGACCTCCAAGGTCCTTTCACAACCTCTGGGGACCAGGGAAAGGTTTGCCCCACCTGGAGGAGCATGGCTTCCAAAGGAAAGTCTGCAATCCTCGACTTCAGTCAGAGCTGACGAAGCTTCTTGGATGAGAAGCAAAACTTCTTCAAAAGAAGGAAGTCCAATTGCCTCTGGAAAAGGTATCTTTGGGACAACCATGACCCGAAGGACTTTTAGCTATACAATTTGGGATGAGCCCCGCTGGAATGGAGTGGGAGTAGGAATGGATTTCCAGAGAAAAAAAATTGGAACCATTTGCACCACTCATGTGACGCCAAAGACACAGATAAACCTCCAAGTGGCCTCAACGACCCTCTAAAAGGGATGCAAATGACCAGCTGTCTGCAAGGAGTATAAATCCTTCCTTTCCCCACCATCCAAGTCAGAGCTGAAGAAGCTTCTTGGAGGAAAAGTGAAAGGTCTTCAAAAGAAAAAACAAGGCAGTCCAGTTGCCTCCTGAAAAAAAAAAAGCACTGTTGGGATTCCCAAGCCACCTTTCCGACCCGTTTTAACACGGGTTTGAGTCCTTCCGTTCGACGCATCCTTGGCCCAGCGCTCCCGCTGGTTGTGTGCACGCGGAGTAGCAAATGTTTAGGAAAAAACGGGATGCTAGATTAACCAAAAGCTTTTTGTTCCCTCCCTCTCTCTCTCTGTTCAGATTTATGACATCTGTTGTTACAGCAAACAATAGCGTGGGGTTTTTTTTCCCCCTTTTTAAGAAAGAAAGAAAGAATAATGGCAACGCAAAGCAGATGAGCCGTTCATTGTTCTTTTGCCAAAAAAGAAAACAAGAGAAACTCCAAAAAAAAACTGCTGGTCTGAAGAAAATGATCGAGACAGGCAAATGACATCAATCAGGAAGATGCAGAGAATAGAGAGAGAGAGAGAGACCTTTAACAGCTACTCCTCGACATACGACCATAAGGAAACCGCCCCATTACAGTTGTAAATCATAAAGGTCGTTAAAAAAAAAAGAGGATATGTTCAAATGCGCTGTGAGTTTGGAGCCTCTACACCCATGTAAGAGACCCAACTCTACCTGTCCTTGAAGTCTATGAACTCTTACCTGGTGCCAATTCATCTAGCCTGCTACTAACTCAGATTCCTAGTTTGGTGAATGGCTAGTCTAGTGGAGAGAAGGACCAGGGGAGACAGGAGAGCAGCCTTCCAATATTTGAGGGGCTGCCAGAGAGAGGAGGAAGGGGTCAAGCTATTCTCCAAAGCACCTGAAGGCCAGACAAGGAAGAATGGATGGGAACTGACCAAGGAGAGATTCAACCTGGAAATAAGGAGGAATTTTCTGACAGTGAGAGCAATCAACCCGTGAAACAGAAGTTGCCTTCGGAAGTTGTGGGAACTTCATCAATGGAGGCTTTCAAGAAGAGACTGGACTGCCTTCTGTCAGAAATGGTGTAGGGTCTCCTGCTTGGACGGCAGGGAGGTAGACTAGATGACCTACAAGGTCCCTTCCAACTCTGTTAATCTGAATCTATCTAAGATGATCAAAGATCTTGAGACTAAAACATAGGATGAGCGGTTGCAGGAACTGGGCATGGCTAGTCTAGTGAAGAAAAAGGCTAGAGGCGACGGGAGAGCAGCCTTCCAGTATTTGAGGGAAGGGCTACCACAGAGAGGAGGAGGGGGTCAAGCTGTTTTCCAGGGCACCTGATGGCCAGACAAGGAATAATGGGTGGAAACTGAACAAGGAGAGAGATTCCATCTGAAAATAAAGAGAAATTTTCTCACAGTGAGGACAATTCACCAATGGAACAACCTGCCACTAGAAGTTGTGGGTGCTCCATCACTGAAGGTTTTTAAGAAGAGAAAGGATAAGTGTTTGTCTGAAATAGTATAGGGTTTCCTGCTTGTGCAGGGGGTTGGACTAGATGACCTCCAAGGTCATCTAATCCAACTCTATTAGTCTGTTATTCAAAAGGAATGGGTGCTCCATCACCGGAGGCTTTTAAGAAGAGACTGGACAACCTTTTGGTCTCGAATGGTAGAGGGTTTCCTGCCAGAGCAGGGGGTTGGACTAGAAGACCTCCAAGTTCCCTTCCGACTCTGTTATCCTGAAAAGCAGATCTCCCCAAGCTGAAAAGCGCAGAATTTAAACACTCCGTTTTCAACTCCTTGAACCTTTTAACCCTGAGTGTTCAGCCTCTTTTCCATTCAAGCTCCAGAACTCAAGAAAAGGCTACTATTCAAATCCTAGGATGCTAATAGGGTTTTGTTTTTTTTAAACTGCTTTTTTTTGCGTCATCGCCACCCTCTGGTACGATCCTGGCCTTCGGCTGCATTTGGTGAGGACTGTAGAGGGCTGGGACCAAGCCGAAGAAATCCAATTAGCCGATTGCCCCAGGATGCCGGTACGGTTTTCCAAACGGGGGACTCACCCCACCCCCTCTACAGTGACTCAGTCATTCCAACGCAGCCAGACGCGTCCTCGAAAGGGACTCGGGCAACTTCTGCACACAACCCAGGCCACAACATCTTTTTGTCTCACTTTGCGTCAGTTTCTCCTTGGGGGCAAAAGGGAAAAAGGGAGAGGCTGGAACGACACCGTCGTTCAACGGATGCACAGGCGGCCCTCGGCTCAAAATCACCCTCTCTGTCGCTGAGGGAGATATATAGATGGATTTGCCCCGTTTTAACGACCTCCCTTGCCAACAAGCTATGACACGAAAAGCTGCCGTTGGTTAAGTTGGCAACACGGTCGTTAAGCTTTTGCCGCATTGAGTTTGCTTGTCAAGAGGGTCGCAAAAGTGGATCGCCTCACCCCGGGATACGGCAACCGTTATAAACAGGAGTCAGTTGCCCGTTTGGATCCCGTGACTGGTGGAGATGCCGCAAACGGCCGTTAAGTATGAAAAACGGTCGTTCAGTCACTTGTTTCAGTGGCGTTGCAACTTCGTACGGTCCGTAAAGGGAACTGTTGTAAGTCAAGGACTGCCTAAATTCAGATGGTTTTGGGCAAGTGGTTCATACTTACGACGGTCACCGTTGACTGTTCGAAGTTACAACCGCACTGAAAAAAATGTGACCCAGGACCACTTTTCACACTTATGACAGATAACAGGTAATCAGAGTTGAAAGGGACCATAAAGGTCATCTAGTCCAACCCCCTGCCCAAGCAGGAGACCCTACACCATTTCTGACAAATGGCAGTCTAATCTCTTCTCCAGGGATGAAGCGCCCACAACTTCTGAAGGCAACTTCTGTTCCATGGGTTGATTGTTCTCTCTGTCAGAAAATTCCTCCTTATTTCCAGGTTGAACCTCTCCTTGGTCAGTTTCCATCCATTGTTCCTTGTCTGGCCTTCAGGTGCTTTGGAAAATAGCTTGACCCCCTTCCTCCTTTCTGTGGCAGCCCCTCAAATATTGGAAGGCTGCTCTCCTGTCTCCCCTGGTCCTTCTCTTCATTAGACTAGCCATGCCCAGTTCCTGCAACCGTTCATTATATGTTTTAGCTTCCAGTCCCCTAATCCTCCTGGTTGTTCTTCTCTGCACTTTTTCTAGAGTCTCAACAATTTTTTTATAGTGTGGAAACCAAAACTGGATGCAGTACTCTAGGTGTGGTCTTACTAAGGCTTTATAGAGTGGTATCAGTACCTTATTTGATCTTGATTGAATTCCTCTGTTAATGCTATTTAGTGTTGCATTGTTCTTCGTAGGTTTTAGCCTCCAGTCCCCTCATCATCCTGGTTGCTCTTCTCTGCACTTTTTCTAGTCTCAACATCCTTTTTTATAGTGTGGTGACTAAAACTGGATGCAGGATTCTAGGTGTCATCTTACTAAGGTTTTATAGAGTGGAATTAGTACCTCCTTTGATCTTGATTGTATCCCTCTGTTAATGCAATTTAGGATTGCATTAGCAATCCCGTGATCACAGGATTCATATTCAGAGGCTTGGCAACTGGCAGGTACATACGACAGTTGCAGAGTCCCAAGGTTACGTGCCATGCCCAGCCAGCAAGCCACGCCCAGCCAGTCACATGATCACCATGCCACACCCACAAATTAGGCCACACCCACAGAACCAGTGGTGAAGAACTTGGAATCCCACCCCTGATGCGATCCCCTTTTTACAACCTTTGGATCCGCAAAAGTCAATGGGGAGGACAGATTCAACTTAACAAGCGTGTTACCAGCTTCACACCTGCATTGATTTATTTACCAAGCGCGGCAGGAAAGTTGGACCAATGGAGCCAAAAAAGCTCCCTTCCCAACAGTCTCGCATAGCAGCAGAAATGTTGGGCTCGATGGTGGTCGTAAGTCGAGGCAGAGTTAAATCTGGCTTCGCAGCCCTCTCTGCCGCCTGCTGCCTCCTTCTCGCCTGATTTGTACGATGGTTCGTTTCTCTTCTCCTTCAGGTGTAGGGTCTCCTGCTTAGGCGGGGGGGTTGGACTAGATGACCTACAAGGTCCCATCCAACTATCTGTATCTTTCTCTGCAAATTTCACACTTATTGCTCAGTTCTTGTTCTCATTCTCTCTCTCTCTCTCACACACACATAGACAATTAACTCCCTCGCTTGCTCCTAGTCTGCCTGGCCCTCTCTGATCCTCCGGATAAGATCAAACCCAGGGCAAGAAACACAACAGCTGTTGTCGCTGCTGAACCTCTCTTCTGTGTCACTTTTTAGGCAACAGATAAGTGCACAAACACAACGGACACGCTCACACTTACTGTACCTAAGCCGTACTACTCAACTCCACGCCACTAATACGGTGTATAATTTGTTTTTTGGGGGGAAGGAGGCTGGGCTTTTTATTTTTCTGCAAAGACAGCTCAAGATACCAAACACGAGTTGGAAAGAGGGAAAAAAAAAGTGGAAAAGAACAAGCACCCAAAAAGTGGAAAAGAAAGAGGAGTATGGGGATTTTTTTTCCTTCTTATGTATCCAACTCAGCTGAACCAAGCCATCATATATGGCTTCATGGTGGTTGGCTTAGGGAGTCTGCCATACAAAGCCACCTTTCCTCTCATCTATTCCAGCTTGACTCCTTGGCTTCTTCCAAAACCCAAGGGTTTGCGGGCATTCGTTTAACGATGGTCACAACGGCATTGAACGGCACTGATGACCAGTCTTTGCACTTATGACCACTGCACACCTCCACAGTCAAGTAACCGAAATTCAGGCGCTTAGCAAGCGGCACATATTTATGACGGTTTCAACGTCCCCAGGATACGGGAAGGCCATTTGCAACTTTCCCAGCCGGCTTCCAACCAGCAAAATGAACGCGGGAAGCGGGGTCTGCTTAACGACTGCATGATTTACTTAATGACTTCCCCCCCAAAAAAAGACTGCAAAATCAGGTTCGACTCATTTTAACAACCGCCTTGCTTAGCAACGGAAATTCTGCTCCCAATTTTGCTCACAAGTCGAGGACTCTTTCCCAAAGACTATTTGTTCTTTTTTTTCAGCTGTTTGCTTTCTAAGTTTTTTCAAGGTTTCCTTTTTTTTCTTCTTCTTCTTCTTCGGCTATTATATTTTAAGGGAACTTTCACCCTAAAATAACATCCAAGGCCTTCAGCCCCTACTGCCTTGGGACCCAAGAATGATTTTAATTCATGGTGTTTTTTTCTTTTTCAAACTGGTAGTTTTATTTGGGATGTTTTAGATTTGATTTACATGCCTTCCTTTATGCTTTTATTGAACGCGCTCGGCTGCAGCCCTTCGCTGGAAGGGGAGAGATAAATCTTTGGGATAATAATTATGAAAAAGGAAGAGATTTGGCTTCAGAAAAGCGACAGAATGGATGGAGCCAATGTGGTATCCGAAGAGCTGGGTGCCTTGAAATACACTCTATAAAGCCTTAGTAAGACCACACCTAGAGTCCTGCATCCAGTTTTGGTCACACTATAAAAAGATGTTGAGACTCTAGAAAAAGTGCAGAGAAGAGCAACCAGGATGAACAGGGGATTGGAGGCTAAAACATACGATGAATGGTTGCAGGAACAGGGCCTGGCTAGTCTAGGGAAGAGAAGGACCAGGGGAGACAGGATAGCAGCCTTCCAATATTTGAGGGGCTGCCCCAGAGAGGAGGAAGGGGGTCAAGTTATTTTCAAAAGCACCCGAAGGCCTGATAAGGAATAATGGATGGAAACTGAACAAGGAGAGATTCAACCTGGAAATAAGGAGAGATTTTCTGACAGTGAGAACAGTATAAATATTGAATTTTTTATTAAAAAAAGAGCAATTTTTACCCAAAATCAGGCAAAGCAGGCAGGCAGATGAGTTGCTCACAGAATCATTCAGTGATCTATCTATCTGCCATCGGCTAGCTCAGCCTGTCACATAAAATTTGCTTGCCGTGAGTCTGCACTGAATAATAGAAACTTCAGTCCTAAGGGAGGTTCGGCTGTGCTTAAAAGCAGAGCCGAAGATCTAAAGACTAGCTAGAAAGCAAGAAATCCAACCGTTTCCTGCTTCCTAGTTAATCTAAATCTCCCGGCACAGCAGAACAGCTGATGGTTGGAAAAAGGAAAAATAGCAATTTAGCAGGCAAATTTGCCGGGTAAGGAGTGAGTGGGCGGGGAGGGTTCCTGTGGGCGCACAAGCCTTGTGTTTCTGCGCAGCCTGGATTAATTGCTTTGGGGGAGGTGCTCTGGGGGTGAGATTTCTCTGCGGCCCATCAAAATTTTCTCATGGTCCACCAGTGGGCTGCGGCCCACTGGTTGGCGACCGCTGTTCTACTCTACTCTACTCTACTCTACTCTACTCCACTCCACTCTCCATTCCACTCCATTCATTATTCTATTCTATTCTATTCTATTCTATTCTATTCTATTCTATTCTATTCTATTCTATTCTCCAATATCCTATATTGACTGTTTCCTAGTATGATTTGATTGCTTCTTGTACCCTATGACTATTATTAAGTGTTGTACCTGATGATTCTTGACTCTTGACGAATGTATCTTTTATGTACACAGAGAGTAATGGTTAAGAGTTCAGCTAGCTGCAGCCAGCTGCCTGCAATTTGTCAGTTCGAATCCCACCAGGCTCGCGGTTGACTCAATCTTCCCTCCTTCCGAGGTGGCTAAAATGACGACCCAGATTGTTGGAAGCAAGAGGCTGACTCTGTAAACCGCTTAGGCTGTAAAGCAGTATATAAGTATAAGCAGTATAAGTGCTATTGCTATTGCTATACACACCAAGGCAAATTCCTTGTGTGTCCCATCACACTTAGCCAATAAAGAATTCTATTCTATTCTGTGTGAATGTGCACCATCTCCCATAAACCACAACTTGGCAAATAGTTTTTTCCTCCAGAGTCAAAACATTTGGCCACGAAGCCGGCGCAGCAAGGTTTGTTAAGACGTATACACAACCCCATCTTAAGCGCTTACACCAAGCCAGGCCAGCAGGTAAACACCGACACACACACACACACAAACCCGGAGGAAACAACTCCAAGTCACAAGGCTTGGCCTTGGATGTGAAGTCCATTTTTTCCCCACTTACCATTTTCAATTTGTGCTGCTGCAGGATCTCATCCAGGTTTTGCCTTTTCTTGTAGTTGAAGTAGAAGTTTTTGCACTGCGAGACGCTCTTCGACCCCACCATGCGGGCAATGGCGGACCAGTTGCGTCCATGTTCAAGGAGACCTGGGTGGACAAGGCAGAAAAGCAGAAGGTTAAAAAAAAAAGCAGGTACAGGAAGGTGGTTGAAGGCAGAGAGTTTTTTTTTAAAAGGCTTTAGTTTTAGTTTAGTTTACCTGATTGTCATTGCACCTCGTACAACAAAATCAAACCTCACCTTCAGTGCACATCATGACCATGAAAATAAACACAAACACACCTCCTTCACACTCCACACATTGAATTGAAAACCCCTGACACCGCACCAACACTGCACTATACAGTAGAATTCAACAGAGCTACTGCCCTGGGATAGAAGCTGGTTTTCAGCCTATTCGTCCTTGTTTTTATTCTCCTGTAACATCTGCCAGATGATAATAGTTCAAAAAAAAGGTGAAGATGTTTTGAACTTTCTTAAGGTAGCAGGAGAATGTTTCGAACTTTCTTAAAGCTCTTCCAAAGAGGGGAGAGGGCAATTGCATTCTATACAATTAATATTGTGTTAATATTGCCCTATACAATAGAATGCCCTGGGATAGAAGCTGTTTTTCAGCCTGTTTGTCTATTTGTCCTTGTTTTTTCAGCCTGTTTGCCTATTTGTCCTTGTTTTTATTCTCCTGTAACATCTGCCAGATGGTAATAGTTCAAAAAAAGGTGAAGATGTTTTGAACTTTCTTAAGGTTAATTAATATTGTGTTAATATTGCCCTATACAATAGAATGCAACAGAGCTACTGCCCTGGGATAGAAGCTGTTTTTCAGCCTGTTTGTCCTTGTTTTTATTATCCCGTACCATCTGCCAGATGGTAATAGTTAAACGGTCGTAAGTGTGAAAAACGGTCACAAGTGACTTTTTTTCAGTGCCGTTGTAACCTCAGTTGCTAAGAGAACTGTTGTAAGCCGACAACTTCCCGTATTTAGGATTTGATTGACGCTCTGCTTTTTGGCTCTTGCCAAGCTCCCTATCTTCCCATGGACCTACAGAGTAAGTTTGATTTCCTATCTCGCCTGTTTCTTCGAATCGTCGCACTGATTTTTAGGACGACGCAAAGGATAGATCCGGTCCGTTGTTTTTGATCAAAGCATCCAATAGAGATTTAGCCCAAACCCTCCAAAAGTATCCAAGCCATTCAGGTCAACAACAGGGACATGAAAAGCACCTCCACCAGGAAAAATTCCAGAATGTGACGGAATAAGAAAAAAACCCTAAACGCTAACCAAGTAGCAAAACAGACAAAATCTCAGCGGTAAACCCATCGGTCGGTTTTTTTCCCCCTTGAAAAAAATCACCCAAAGGGGGCCAAACCGACTTGCTCGGGGTTGTGTCAAAGGCCTTTTTAATGAAAGCACGCTAAACTCTGCCAAAGGAGAACCCTTCTCTCTCCCTCTATTTATTTTTTATTTTATTTTATTCTCCTCTCTCTCTCTCTCTCTCTCTCTCTCTCTCTCTCTCTCTAAGGAAGAGAAAGGGAGAGAGAGGGCCATAAAACCACGGTTAATCTTCTCCAGATTAAAAATAATAAAATAAAAGGCAAGAGGATAAAAATAGACGTCGGAATAACGCCTGAGAACTTTGAGGATGGGATGAAAATTGCTTCATCCGCCTGTCATTTGACTCAGGAATCGGGAAGGTGCAACTGTGTTTGTCTTGGCACCTGTTGAGAATTTGAAATTTGTTTCTCTCTTTCCCCCCCCCCCCCCTTCTTCTTTTGCTCCAGCCCGCTGGATTTGCACCAACCCCAACGTTCCTGTGAAACTTTGGAGAGTTTCGCAAACACCCCTTGTAAACAACTCCTTTTAGCCTTCATTTTCAAAAAATAATAATATTTTTTTTTTAAAAAGGAACCTGGCAACCCAGAATGGATTTCCCGGAGGTCTTTTGATCGCTCTCCAAAAACCCTAAACTTTGGGGAAAGTCCCTTCTCTTTTTTTTCCTTTTGCTTCCTCTCTTGAATAAAGTGGCCTGCTTCACAGGGCTGTTGTAACACTGCCTGTCTGGGTGGAGACTGGATTGCACGACAGCAAGCAGCCAGTGCTGCACCCTCTGTTCTGTGGTCAGATCTGAACTCGTGTCCGGTCCTAATCTGCGGTGTTTTTATTTTTTTCACCTCTGGGGTGTTTAGCTAAAGTTGAGTCTCACCTATGTCTGCCTTTTGGGGCTGTTAAAAGACTCCCCGGGGAAAGGTGGGGAGAGATGCTCCTTGCAAACTCTGACAAACTTTGCAAAAGTTTTCAACAAACTACCTTGAAAAAATAAAATAAAGCCACATCCCGATTAATGGGCAGAGTTCAAGGGGCTGGCATGAAAAATGCATCATTGTGCCCATCAGAAAATGCCAGGAGGGGGCTCTAGAGCTTTAAGGAGGCTTCAAACCCAGGCTGGCATCACACCTGCTTGATCCTGTGAGGTCTACTCCGTGGGTAT
>NW_020717121.1:141704-151989 GCF_900518725.1 Notechis scutatus | reverse complement strand
ATAGAATAGAATAGAATAGAATAGAATAGAATAGAATAGAATAGAATTGTTTATTGGCCAAGTGTGATTGGACACACAAGGAATTTGTCATCAGTGAAAATGCTCTCGGTGTACATAAAAGAAAAAATAAAATACATTCATCCAGAATCTAAGCCCTTCGTCTAAGTGCTAAGTGCTATTTTATTTTAGATCCCTGACCAACTCAGGAGGAGACAGACAGGAGATACAGGTGGTTCTCGAATTGCAACCGTTTGTTTAGAGTCCATTACACTGAAAAATGTGACTTACGACCAATTGGGTCTCACACTTATGACCATTGCAGGGGAACCTGGGCATCCGTCGACAAGTGGGCTACAGGCCACGGGTCCCAAAGCTGATGGGCCTGCAGGGCTACTGGAAGCTGAACAACCTCAGAAGCGGCAGAAATACACCATGTCGGAGAACCGCACTGTAATGAAATGCTACTACAAAGCAGAACCAGTATAACTGAATTTTACGATTAGCCGATCAACAACCATTCATCACTCGGAACAAAGTGCTCAGTGAAGTCGAACTTGAAGAAATACGGAAAAATTGTGAAACGGGAACACAGACTGCTGAACAGCAGACTTCTGAAGTGGCAGCAGAAAATACTCCCATAACATCTGGAGCCACTGAACAGCCTGAATTCAAAGAAAATGCAGATATTTTGCAAAAACAGGATCAGCAAGGGCCTGAAGTCATCACTGAAACACCAGGAGTGCTCAATGCCAGGCAGCAAGAACTGAAAGCTAACATCTTGGCACATGCTGCAACAAATGCAGAAAGAAGGAGGCTTCCAACATTGAAGACTGTGCCTAGAAAATATTTGGCGCCATTGATGATGGATGCAAACTATGCACTTGCAGAAGCCCAGATAACATCAATTGAACAAGCAAATCATCCTGCCTACAGTACAGCAGTCATAGTAACAGAAGAACTGGGGATTCAACAGCTGCAGCCCCCTAGAAAATCGACTGGAAAACCGCAGTGGAAAATCAGGTTGGAGTTGAAAATCAAGAGCCTGCGAGCAGATGCCAGCAACTTGAAGCATTTGCAGGAGAAAAAGCGGAAGAACAGCAAGATCAAGAAACATTTGATAAAAAAATATGGGCTCAGCACAAGAAAAATTGACGAAGCATTGGAAATTGTGAAGCAGCAGATGACAGCAACAGCAAGAAAAATTGAAAGATACGAAGCCAGAGTCATCCAGTACAAACAAAATCAATTGTTCCAATCAGACCAGAGTCTATCTATCAGAGTCTGAATCAGACGGGGGATACGAAATCCGAATACGAAATCAGATACGAAATCAGACGGGGGATCCAGGACTACCTAGAAGCAAATAACATCTTGCCAGTACAGCAGAAACAAATGAGGAAACAGAGGCACAAAAGATCAGCTCCTGACCGACAAAATGGTTTTAGAGAACTGCAAAAGCCGAAAAACAAATCTGCATACAACTTGGATTGACTACAAGAAATCATTTGATTCACTACCGCACAGCTGGATCATCAAGTGCCTGGATGTCATCGGAATATGCAAGTGCATTGGTACTTTCACTGCAAATGCAATGAAGCACTGGAAAACAGAACTGTTTACTGGAAGTGAAAGCTACAGACTGGTCAACATCAAAAGAGGGATTTTCCAGGGTGATTCTTTGTCACCTCTGCTGTTCATCATCGCCATGACCCCCCCCCCTGTCAACAATTTTACAGAAAACTAACCTGGGTTATCAAACTGCTAAAAAATTCACAGAAAACCTCTCGCCTGCTGTACATGGATGATCTGAAGTTATACGGAAAATCAAAAATTGAAATTCAGTCACTGACCAATACAGTTCGAATTTTCAGCACTGACATCACCATGGAGTTTCGCCTGGACAAATGTGCCACAGTGGCACTGAAGAAAGGGAAGAGCGTAGAAAGTGATGGAATTGAAATGCCCAATGGACAAACCATCAAGTGCCACCAACCCGAAGCCTACAAATACCTGGGCATACTGCAGCTGGATAATATCAAGCACGGGCAAGTGAAAAATGTGGTCAGCAAAGAATACACACAATGGGTCAGAAAACTTCTCAAAAGCAAACTGAATGGCGGTAACACCATCAAGGCTATAAATACCTGGGCCATACCTGTCATCAGATATACTGCTGGGATAATAAACTGGACACAGGCAGAGCTGGACAGCTTGGATAGGAAAACAAGAAAACTGATGACCATACACTATGCGCTGCACCCGCGTAGTGACGTCGACAGGTTATATTTGCCCAGAAAAGCAGGCAGCAGAGGACTTTTACAAGTGAAGCAGACAGTCGAAGAAAAGCATGATCTGGCAGATTATGTGAAAGACAGTGTTGAACCAGCTTTGATGGAGGTCAACAAGAGGAAGCTGCTCAAAGTGCAGCAAACCAAAATCAATATAGGAAAACAGTGATGCAAACTCAGGCTGACAGCTGGTGTAGCAAATCACTGCAAGGACAGTTCCTTGAAAAGATCCAAGGAAAAGTAGATAAGGAAAAGATATGGTTATGGCTGACCAACGGAACACTGAAGAAAGAAACAGAAGGCCTGATTCTTGCAGCCCAAGAACAAGCCATCAGAATGAATGTAATCAAAACCAGAATAGAAAAATCTGCTGATGACCCCAAATGCAGACTCTGCAAAGAAGCGGATGAAACCATTGATCACATACTGAGCTGTTGCAAGACAATTGCTCAGACTGACTACAAACAACGTCACAATACAGTCGTTCAGATGGTTCACTGGAACTTGTGTCACAACTACCATCTGCCTGTAGCAAAGAACTGGTGGGATCGTAAGCCTGAAAAAGTGGTCGAAAATGAGCATGCAAAACTACGGTGGGACTTCTGAATACAGACTGACAAAGTTCTGGAACACAATACCCCGGATATCACGATTGTGGAGAAGAAAAAAGTGTGGATCATCGACATTGCCATACCTGGTGATAGCAGAATCGATGAGAAACAACTTGAAAAAGTCACCAGATATCAGGACTTGAGAATCGAACTGCAGAGACTCTGGCATAAACCAGTGCAGGTGGTTCCAGTGGTACTGGGCACACTGGGTGCTGCTGTACCTAAAGACCTAGGCAAGCATTTGAAAACAATTGGCGCTGACAAAGTCACCATTGGTGAGGCCACCTTACTGGGATCTGCTCGCATAATCCACCGATACATCACACAGTCCTAAACACTTGGGAAGTGTTCGACTAGTGATTTGTGATACGAAACCCAGCATGGTTATCTTGTCATTCTGGTGTACAATAATAACAATAAAAATAAATAAATAAAAAAAACTCTCCAGAAAATAAGGATGATGATATTCTTCTGCTTTGGCCCAGTTTGCAATTCAAATCAGGAAGGGAAGAAGAAGAAAAACAAAAGAACAAAACCAGGTGCCCAGCAAGGCACCCTTTCCCAAGAAAAGGTGTTCTCAGGTGATCCGGCTGTTTGGTTTCCTGCCTTGGCAGCCGGCCAGACAGATGATGATTAGCCAAGGTTGGCTGGGGAGAGGAAGGGTTTGAGCTTCCTGGCTGCTGCCCTGTGTGTAAAATTCTCCTCCGAAAGCTTTTGGCTGCCCTTCAAAGGCTCGGCTGGCAGATCAGGAGGGACATCTGGAATTGCAACCAAGGAAAATTCCCACCCCCCTCCTTCTCTCCCATCCAAGACAAGGGAAGGGAAAAAAAGGGGGGGGGGCAGAGTAAAAGGAAGAGAGGACGTAAAACTCCACTTACCAACTCCACCTGGGGACCAAGCCCTTCCAGGATCCGATGAGCAGCTTCTGCCTTTTTCTGACAACGAAGGAATGGAGACCAAAGTGTGTAGGGAGAGAGAAAATGCACAGAAAATGATGATTTTTTAAATTTATTTTTTTATTTTATTTTTTGGCTGCAGAAAAAGTGGCCCGCCTAGCTTAACTTCTGCCCCCCCACCACCTCCTTCCTCCCTCTACCAGCCTGCTCCAAAATCCCAGCTCCAGATTTCTCTGTTGCAGGAGATGACAAATTAAAACACACTTCCTTCTCCGCCCTCCTCCTTCCCCAGGGCTGGAGAAAAAGTTAACAGCGCAGAGAGAGAGAGAGAGAGAGAGAGAGAGAGAAAGAGAAAGGGAGGAGGGAGAAAACGCTTGTGTGCACGCACAGGCTCCTCAGCGTGTCTCCTCCCTCCCTCCCTCTCTCTTTCCTTCTTTCACTTTCTCTCTCCTTTCTCTCTCTCCCCTCTTTTCTCCCTTTCTCTCCTCTCCCTTCTTTCCCTTTTTCTCTTTTCTCTCACCTATTTCTCTCTCCCTTTCTCTCCTCTCCTTTTTCTCCCTTTCTCCTCTTTCTCTCCTCTCTCTTTTCTTCCTCTTTTTCTCTCCTTTTTCTCTCTCTCCTCTATTTCTCTTCCTCAGGATGCTCTTCCGTGGTTTTGGAAGGGTGGAGAAGGGGGATTACCAGGAGGAGAGAAGGTTATTTCACATATTCTTTTTTTTTTTTTTTAAAAAGAAGAGGAATGGAACATTATTTTTGTCGTGGGCCTGTCCACCTCAGGGATCAGAAGTCTTTGCAGTCTTCCTCTTTCCCCCATCTTCTTGCTTTATCTGCCTACAGGTTCCTCCGCATCAGTGGTAGTATTCTAACGGTTTGGCCCGCTTCGCACCAACCGGTAGTAAAAAAAAAAATGCTAACATTCGGCCAAACCGGTAGTAAAAAAAACAGCTACTGGTTTGACTGAACCAGTATTTCTCTCCCCTCCCCGACAATCAGCTGTTCTGACGATCAGCTGTTCCAGGATCCCCCTCGCTGCCTTACTGCTTCGCCCAGGAGGCTTCCCTGAGGCCCAGGAGGCATAAAGGGGTGTGCAGGATGGGTAGGTGGGTGCTGCCAAAGAGAAAAGCCACGCTCACCCAGGCACGTGGCCACGCCCACCTGGCCACGCCCACAGAACCAGTAGTAAAAATATTTGCATCCCACTCCTCTTATGATGATTGCACCGTCCCGGGGTCATGCGATTCCTCTTTTGCCACCTTCTGAATATGGGGAAACCAGATTCACTGAACAAACATGTCACTGACTTTAACAACTGCAAATGATTCACTTAAGAACGGTGGCAGGAAAGATCGCAAAACGGGGCAAAGCCACCTGTCTCGTTTAGCAACAGAAATCTGGGGCTTCCTTTCTTTTTTTAAAATAAACTTCATTAAACATTAAAAAATATATACATAGTACAAAACATTTTGTAAAATACTAAACCAAAAAGATATACATAACCAATAAACGTAAAAACATAAACATTTCTAATTGCTTAGACGGTGTTTTCTTATCAAACAATTTTCCAATACTTACTTCCTCTATCTGGTAAATACTCCTGTCATAACCTCTTTATATTTTCCCTTCCCTACCTGTTTACGCTCTGGTTTCTATCCTTTATCCAATTATACCAGTTTTCCCAAACAGTATATTTCGAGTCTCCCTTATCTTTTAACTTTTGGGTGAGTTTATCCATTTCTACGCAGTTGTAGATCTTCTGGATTATCAAATGATCCGTTGCCATCTGATCTCCCTTCCAACATTGAGTTAATGCTATCCTTGCTGCGGTGATTATATGTAGAATTAAATATTTTATTTCTTTTGCGATGTCACCTTTTATTATTCCCAACAAAAAAAAAATTCAGCCTTGAGTTCTAATTGAATATTTGTGATTTCTCACAAATTTTTTCCCAATACTTTTTACTCTTCGGGCAAAGCCACCAAGCGTGGAAGAAGGTATGAAATCTGGGGCTTTCATTGTGGTCCTAGGTTGAGGACTCCCTGTACCTTGACATAACACCCTGTAATCACTTCCGTTTGTTCGTTTTGTGCCCAGCCTTTACAAATAACTCAAGGAGATGAACCTAACCAACATGTTTCCCTCCTCCGATGTTCCCCGGATCAACAACCCTGTGAGGTGGGTTGAGAAAGCAAAAAGGAAAATGGCTAGAGGGAATCATGAGTCAACGAACTGAAATTAAAGCCCGAACTATTTCTACTAGGGTTAATAAGAGGAAACGACAGGTAAGAAAATTCAATATATTATATTGCGCATTACGATCACAGCCAGAATTGAAACTGGACAGCATGCACTCTGAGGGAACGGTGATTAAAAAAGAGTGTTAGATTGTGCAGCGATGGACAGGCTAACAATAGAATTAAAAGAAAGAGGGGAAACGGAATATTATTTAGCCTGGGACACTTGGTATAAATGGTTAGAAAATAGAAGTAAAGATGAAATATAAAGGTAATTTAAGAGGTATATTAAACTTAATGGCAATGTATCCTCAACCCCAATAAGACCAAGGAGCTTATAGTGGACTATAGAAGGAACAGATCAGATATCGAGCCCTTGTTTATCGATGGAGACCAAGTGGAGCAAGTGGCCAGTTTTAAATTTCTGGGTGTTACCATAAAAGAGCACCTGAACTGGAATGCTCACATTGCAGCCCTGGTCAAAAGGGCCCAGCAGAGATTATACTACTTGAGGCTTCTCAGAAAACAACAACTGAAATGAAAAACTGCTGGTGATCTTCTACCGCTGCACCATTGAGAGCATTTTAACTTACTGCACCTTTGTATGGTTTGCCAATTGCACAGTGGCAGATAGGACAGCATTCCAGAAGGTGGACATCATTGCCCAGAAGATCATGGGTTGCCTTCTCCCCTCTTTGGAAGAGCTTTACAGCTCTCGCTGCCTTAAGAAAGTTCAAAACATTCTCAAAGATCCATCTCATCCTGGGAACCCTTTTTTTTATTTGCACAATTACCATCAGGCAGATGGTACAGGATAATAAAAACAAGGACAAATAGGCTGAAAAACAGCTTCTATCCCAGGGCAGTAGCTCTGTTGAATTCTACTGTATAGTGCAGTGTTGGTGCGGGGTCAGAGGTTTTCGGTTCAATGAGTGAAGGGTGAAGGATGTGTGTTTGTGTTTATTTTCATGGTCATGATGTGCACTGAAGATGGTGTTTGATTTTGTTGTACGAGGTGCAAGGACAATAAATATAAACTAAACTAAACTATAGTTAAAGGAAGAAAAGGGAATGTCATCGATATGTATATATGAGTACTATTGATGCTGGCGCACTGCAAAAGATTGTAAAAGTGATATAAAACGATGAAAAATGTTTAATAAAAATATTTATAGATTTAAAAAAGAGAAACAAAAAGGACTCAGAGTTACCAGCCGGCTTTCCACAATTCCACAAATTTCTAGGGGAAAAAAAAATCCACAAAACAATAGGAGGATTTAAACACACACATCCCCCAAAGTGGAAGTAAACTACGGGGATGCACTTTTGTGTCCGTCCGTCCCCGGCTGCATCCGGATGCACAAAGACTGTATCGTAGTTTAGCAGCCAGAGAGTAAAAACTATATTATACTCACTTGACAATTACTTATCCTCCATTTGCAGCCCAGAATGAGAACGGGGTAAAAAAGTGCAAAAAATAAAAGTTTGCCGTATTGTGAAGAGGACAATCACCCCTCAATGCCACAAGGCAGAGCTCTAAAGGAGTTTTACTTGGGCAATATTTACACAACCAGACAACCACCCAGTGGTTGGATCTTGCATTACCCAATTGTGTTTGCAGGTTGCAGTTTTGAAACACGGACAGTTTCAAAGTGGCTATTCATTTACAAGTCCTTAATTAGTAACTTCCTTTCCCAATTTGCACCGGAAAAAGCTTTCCTCGCCGCTTTCTTTCACCTTTGTCTTTGGCTCTTCCCTTCACCCTGTTCTTCCCAGGGGCCTCTTCCTTTAATATGTTTTTTAAAGTGTGTTATTCTCACCCAGGACAATCACAGAGCTGCAGGGAGAAAACTCCGGGGCATCAGAGGGCATCGAGCTTACCACAGCCACAACAAACCAGGATGTGCCACCTGGTTTTTTGTGGAAGGGGCTGGAAAGGAACGTTTTTGGCCAGAGGTCTTAGGCAAAGCTTTCCCGCCGGTTAAAGGAGAGGATTTGTAGCTCAGGGTTGAAATGAAGGGCCTTGGTACTCTCTGAGGTTGTTTTCTTGTAGACGTTTCATGAGCCAACTAGGGAATACCATCAGTGCTAGAAGGGAGGAGTTTGCAGAATGATGGAGGAGGAGGAGGAGGAGGACAACTATGGGGTCCTTGGTGTTCTCTGAGCTTATTTTCCTGCAGATGTTTCATGACCCAACTAGGGAACTTCATCAGTGCTAGAAGGGTGTGGGGTTTGTGGAGGGGAAGGGGAGGAGAAGGAGAGAGGAGAGGAGAGGAGGAGGGGGAGGAGGAGGACTGTGGTGCTCTTCAACAATTTCCTGCTTCCTAGCTAATCTAAATCTCCCAGCACAGCAGAAGAGATGACGGTCAGAAAACAAAAAAGGAAAAATAGAAATTTAGCAGGCAAGTTTACCGGGTAAGGAGTGAGTGGGCAGGGAGGGTTCCCGCGGGCCATGTGGGCAGTGCAGCCTTGTGTTCCTGCGCAGCCTGGATTAATTGCTTTGGGGGGGGGGGGTGCTCTGGGGGTGACATTTCTTTGCGGCCCACCAAAATTGGCCGCTGATCTAGTCCAACCCCCCACGCCCAAGCAGGAGACCCTACACTATTTCTGACAAATGGCAGTCCAATCTCTTCTTGAAAGCCTCCAGTGATGAAGCTCCCATAACTTCTGAAGGCAACTTCTGTTCCACTGGTTACACGATAGCAGCCTTCCAATATTTGAGGGGCTGCCCCAGAGAGGAGGAAGGGGGTCAAGCTATTTTCCAAGACACCTGAAAGCCAGACAAGGAACAATGGATGGAAACTGAACAAGGAGAGATTCAACCTGGAAATAAGGAGGAATTTTCTGACAGTGAGAACAATCCACCCATGGAACAGAAGTTGCCTTCGGAAGTTGTGGGAGCTTCATCACTGGAAGCTTTCAAGAAGAGGCTGGACTGCCTTCTGTCAGAAATGGCGTAGGGTCTCCTGCTTGGGCAGGGGGTTGGATTAGATGACCTTTAAGGTTCCTTCCAACTCTGTTCATCTGTTAATGTATAAATTGGCCAATGCAAATTGTATTCTGCAGCAGTTCGTTTTTTAAAAAATGAGGAGGGCAGCTATTCAAATTTCTGTTTTTCAGCCTATAGCGATGTATTTATAAACAGTTCAGCAACAAAGAGGTACAAGGAAAAAGATAGAAAACAAATTAAAATTCAGCCTTATTTATTGTAATTGATAGTCCCAAGAGCCCAATAAGAGACTCTTTTCTCTGATCGAGTGGCATCAGACTGAATTTTTCCATTTTCTTAGAAAAGAAGAGAAGAAAATAAAATAAAAAAATAAATAAAATATAATAAAATAAAATAATAAAATAAAATAAAATAAAATAAAATACAGGCAGTCCTTGACTTACGACTTCAATAGAGCCCAACATGTCAGTTGTTGACACATTTGTTCAGACATTGTTCAACTGGGTTTCCCCCTCATTTTACGACCTTTCCTGCCACCGTTGTTAAGCGAATCACTGCAGTTGTTAACTTAGTAACCCGGTTGTTAAGTGAATCCGGCTTCCCCGTTGACTTTGCTCATCCCAAGGTCGCTCAAGGGGGGTCGCATGACCTTGGGAATGCTGCAACAGTCGTAAGTTCGAGTCAGCGGCCAAGCGTCTGAATTTAGATTGCATGGATCATGGGGGGAAAAGGTCGTAAGTGTGAAAAACGGTCTTAAGTTGCTTTTTTTTCCCCCAGAGCCATTGTAACTTTGAACAGTTACTAAATGAACTGTTGTAAGTCGAGGACTAGCTGAGAAGGTAGTTCTTGACTTACGACAACAGTTGAGATCAGAATTTCTATCACCGAGCGAGGAGGTGGTTAAGCGAACCGCACCTGATTTTACAATCCCTTTTGCATCGCGGTGGCTGCGCCAATCACAGCCGTCGTTAAGAGAATCACGTAGTTGTTAAACAAATCTGCAGTTCCCCCATTGATTTGAAAACTGGCTGGGAAGGTCCCAAGTGGCAAAAATGTCTGAATTTTGAGCAGGCAGCCGTGGGGATGTTGTGACGGTCGTCATGCGAGGACCGGCCGCAAGTCACTTTTTCGGGGGGCACAGTGAACTTCCAACCGTTGCTAAACGAATGGTTTGTTAAATCAAGGCATTTCCTAATGGGCAGAGTCTCTCCTGGCTCCCCACTTCTTCCTTTCGGTTGTGGGGGGCTCCATCGCTGGAGGTTTTCCAAGAAGAGACGGGACAGCCATTTGTCCAGAAACGTATAGGGC
>NW_020717121.1:125099-136704 GCF_900518725.1 Notechis scutatus | reverse complement strand
CACACACACACACACACACACACACACCACTACAAATTGCCACACAGGCTGTCCTCGACTTACAACGGGTCGCTTCACGGTGGTTCAAATTTACGACAGCTTTGGAAGAAGCGACTTGCAACCCACCCAAGTTAAAACCGTCGCAACCACCTGGCTCGCCTTTATGACGGTTGCAGTGCCCTGGGCTTGTGATTGGGGAACTTTCCGAGTGGCTCCCTCCAAGCAGAGTTTTCAATTTGGGAAAGGGTTCATTTAATGACCACATGAATTCACTGAACACCCCGGCAAAAACGGTTGCAACATTGGAGCCAGTCACGCAATAAACTCGCTTAACAACCAAAATTCTGGCCCCAATGCTGGCCGTTAAGTCAAGGACTACCTGTATAAGAGCATCTGGACGCTACTGTCATTCAGGCCCAATCCTGGGGAAATCTAGGCTTTGTTGATGCTCCCAAGTCTCTAAAAGCTGCCGTGTCTCCCTGGCACATCCTCCATCATGCTATGGTGGCCCCCGTGTTCTATCTGGCAAAAGGAAATGACCTAGTCACACCTAGAACCCGATCAAAATAGATTCGTGGCTGTGACCAGACCTGTGATAGCGAACCTATGGCACACGTGCCACAGGTGGTGGCATGCAGAGCCATTTGTGCCGGCACGCGAGCTGCAGGCAAACTTACCTGCACTGATTTTCAGCTGGTTTGAGGCAGTTTTTCAGCCTCCCGAGGCTGCAGAGGCTTCCCTCAAGCCTCCCAGAGGGCGAAAAAGGCATCAAACGGGCCAAAAATCAGCTGGGAGGCACGCCCGTGCGCAATGCAGGTAAGGCGGGAGGGTGTTGCGCGTGCATGCGCAGGAGGGCGGAGGGCATTGCACTGTGGGTGCCGGCACACGCACGCACGCACTTTCGGGCGCACCAGACCAAAAAGGTTCGCCATCACTGCCCTAGACCTTCTCGGGTTGAAATCTGGATGAAAAACTCTCAGCCGATCTCCGTTAACGTCAGTTTGGGGGAAAGGAGAGGTCTTGTTACCTGCTTTTTTTTCAACTTGGAGATCTGCTGTTCCACCATGGTCATCTCTCGGTCCACACGGTCCATGTTCTGGATCAGCTCCTCCTTCGAGAGCCGGGATGGGAGGAGATCCAATTCCAAATCAGAATGGGCAGAGGTGATGGGAGAAACGGGCTCCAGTTTCCCGGTGATGCCTCGATCCTGCAGGTGGGAGGGGGAGGGGGGGAGAGAGAAAGGAAGTTCATGAGAAGAAACCTGTCTGGAGAACCTCTCGGAAACCTCTTGAACACGCTGTCAGGATTCCGGCAGTTCCCCCCATTTAAATCATGAGTCTCGAGCCAAACTTCCAAAACTTCAAAAGGATTTATTGGGAGTTAACATGTCCAGCACTACCTGGGTGTAGCTGACTCTGAGACACTTCATTCATTGTCACCCTTGACCCTGGTTTTCCCCCCACCCCCAGGTGTATCCTAATTCATATTCTCCAATGGGACACATCCATAGCCAAGAGTCCATCAATCATGCTCTCCAGTTAGAATTTTGCCTGGCAAAAACTTCAGTCACCTAGTTACTATCTTTGAAAAACTATTTATGGAATGCCCTTTCAATTTCCAAGCTGCCGCACTGCTCTTTCAGACCCCTTTCCCCCCTCCCTTTCTGTTGGCAACTTTAAAAAGACCATAGAAATGTGTTACGAGTTGACACAGGCAAAGCTTCTGTCGTCTGAAGGCAGCCCACGTGGGCCTGTAGACTTGGCAACTGTCCTTCCCTCCTCACACCCAGACCCTCCATCTTTCTCCAGATGACTCCACTCTGTAACCTTAAACCAGGGAGAAACTGGCTGGCTGGCCCTCAAAACAGCTGCTTACCTTCAGGAGATCTCATCCAAGCTGGCCCTCTCAATTTCTAACTAGTGGGGGAAGAAAGACAAGGCCCTCATTGTCCCATAATACCAAAGGTCACTCTCTCTGTGTCCTCCAGAAGGACCCACAACTCCCTTCCTCACAACTCGACTTCCTTCTGTAGACAGCTGGCTGGCAGGGGGTGGGATGGTTGCCTTCTTTGAAGCCACCAGGTGTTGTGGTCTGCCAGCGGCCTGCGGAGCTGGCAGCAGAGTCGGGCAGTGGGGAGGAACATGGGCCAGTCCAGGAGTCTGGGGAGGGCTCGGACGAGGGATCTGCGTCCGATACAGAGATGAGGCCAGGGCCATGGGTGAGTTATGTGCAGACGCTGGTGCCTCCAGAATCTGACATCGGGGAGGTAAAGGAAGAGGGGGAGCCTGTTCCCAGTGCGCACATGCGCGGAGCTGCCAGAAGGCAAGAACAGTTAAGACAAAAGGGGGGAGTAAGGCTTGGAGGTGATTGGCCCCTCCCATAAGACATAAAGGAGGAGCAAAGGAACAGGAGCCTTTGCAGGAAGCAACTTTATCCATTCTGGTCGGTTTAAATTCTGAAGCTCCATGTTGACTTCATGCTCCGTTTGGCCTTGTACAGCTAATTGGAAATCTAGTCGTGGGCAGCATTTCAAGGGAGATAAAGGTGGGTGCTTATCAGCCTTATCCTAAAAGACTTTGGCAGACTTCTGTGGGACTATTCATAAACTGTTTGGGACTCATTACGGGTGGTGAATGCATATAATTCATAGCCGTTGAAATAAAAACAAGGTTTTTGGGAACAGCATGTGATTGTTACTGTCTCAGGAAGCCTTGGTCAGAACTCCAGGGGCCAGGTCTCTCCATCATCTTGGCAGGTCCCTGAACATGTCATGCCCTGGCGGAGACTGACTCTGAGGGAGAGGAGGAACAGCCAACAGGGAGTGAAAGTTTGGCTCCGGAGGTTGTGGAGGAGGCTGGGGAAGGGCAGAGACCGGCTGAGCAGTCAGAGGAGGACCCAGGCCCATCCCCTCTCCATCCTAGGGCACGCAGGGAGGAGAGGATAAGGGAGAGACATGGTCTACTGGGGAGGAGAGGGCCTTGATCCTCTTCATGGCCTGCAGCTGTGACAACTGGATAAGAGGACAGACATGCATACGGGCCAGTGCTGGAAACAAAGCATGGCAATATCTCTCGTTTATGTTTCCTCTCTGAGTTTGGTGTCCTTCCCAATGTGTGTTCTGATATCAGTGGACATCTTCAAGCCCTTATCTTCCCTGGTTTGTGTTGTTTTTTACTCTTTATAATTTATAGGCATTTCCTCCTTCTTGTAACTGTTTGTGTGGGAGTTTTTTTTTGTCTCCAGTCAAGGATATTTGTAGCTTGGAAGCAATGTGAATGAATAAAAGGGGCTTCACCTGTTTTTTGTGACTGTGTTTATTTTGTATCCCACCCTGGGTCATCACAGAACATCTCAGATGACCTATTCATCCCCACCCCCACCTCTCACCCCCCAACGCACGGGATTTCGCCATCCCAGCTTCTGCCAAAGTTGAAGCATGTCCAACCTCCAACACAGACAAGCCTTCGAACAGTAAACAGCTGCTCTATCAAGGAACCACCAAGAAATACTCCCACCAACACGGACAGGGCAGGCCACTTGTATATAAACAGAGAGCAAACCCCACACCCTTCTAGACACTGATGATGTTACGCAGTTGGATCATGAAACGTCTGCAAGAAAACCGCCAAGCTATGAGAGCACCAAGGAACCTACAGTCCTCCTCCTCCTCCTCCACAAGCCCAACCTCCTTCTAGCACTGATGATGTTACGTAGTTGGGTCATGAAACATCTGCAAGAAAACATCCAAGCTCAGAAAGCACCAAGGACCACATAGTTGTCATCCTCCTCCCCCATCTTCTTCTCCACTCTACAAACCGCACTCCCTTCTAGCACTGATGATGTTACCTAGTTGGGTCATGAAACGTCTGTAAGAAAACCAACCAAGCTCAGAGAGCACCAAGGACCCCACAGTCCTCTTCCTCCTCCCTTCCTCCTTCTGCAAACCCCATTCCTTTCTAGCACTGATGATGTTACCTAGTTGGGTCATGAAACGTCAGCAAGGGCCCCTCATTTCAACCCCGAGCTACAAACATTCTATTGATTTATGCCTATAATGAACGGGTTCTATGACAGTCGTAATTCAAGGTTTCTCTGTACAGCTTCTCTTTCCAGCTTACCCTGGAGAAACCCTCTGTTCCCGCCTGGCTGAGCAGAGTCGGAGGCCTCAGCAGCGGCTCCTGTAACAGCTCCATCCGAGGCCGCTTGGTCTCAATGAATTCGATTTCCGACGGTTTGCTCAGATCCGAGAGATAGGAATGGGACTCGGCCCGAGCGTGCGTCTCCTGGGATCTGCAGGGAAGAGAACAGAGAATGGGACAAGGAGCTCCAAGCCGATTGATTTTAAATGGGTATTTTTTTTTTAGACCGTTTCTCCCAATACAATTCGTTAAAGTGCTGGTGACCTTCTACCGCTGCACCATAGAGAGTATCTTAACTTACTGCACCTCTGTATGGTTTGCCACTTGCACAGGGGCAGATAGGACAGCGCTCCAGAGGGTGAACCTCATTCCCCCTCAGAGGATCATGGGTTGCCCTCTCCCCTCTTTGGAAGAGCTTTATAGCTCCCCTGCCTTAAGAAAGTTCAAAATATTCTCAAAGATCCACCTCATCCTGGGCACCCCCTTTTTTTGAACTATTACCATCTGGCAGACGGTACAGGAGAATAAAAACAAAGACAAACAGGCTGAAAAACAGCTTCTATCCCAGGGCAGTAGCTCTGTTGAATTCTACTGCGTAGTGCAGTGTTGGTGCTGTGTTGGGGGGTTTCGGTTCAATGTGTGAAAAGTGAAGGATGTGTGTTTGTGTTTATTTTCATGGTCATGATGTGCACTGAAGATGGCGTTTGATTTTGTAGTACGAGGTACAATGACAATAAAGTCAACTAAACTAAAGCCATCTTTATAATCTTAAAAGAAAGCTTCACAAGCCTCAAAGGCAAACTCCAAAGTTGAACTAAGAAAGCAATAAG
Source organism: Notechis scutatus (assembly GCF_900518725.1). Next base: position 131,735 of record NW_020717121.1, on the reverse strand, counting down.
AAAAATTAAAAAAAGAAAATATTGTATTTTATATTCATCAATAAAAGCCGGCTCCTTAAGGAATCCAACATCACGGTAGGAGCAATGCAAAATATTATTATTATGAATGAAAGCAAATATATTGTCAGTATATTCATGAACTGGAATAGAGTTTGGTAACAAGGTCAGCCAATGAATAGGCATAACAACTAAGTCAGCCAATGAGAACTGTTTGGAAACTGAAACTGGAAGTAGCCCAGGTGTGGCTCTATATTAAGCTCTGCAGCTCTGAAGCTATGTTGAATTCTGAGTCTGTCTATTGAAATGAAACTGTTTCTCTTCTCTTTTGCTTGCCTGCTGAACTAAAGTAAAAGAGAAACTAACATGCTTGCTTGCTGAAGATTGGAGCTCTACTCTGAAGTTACTTGCAACATGTTTATTTCTGTCTGAGTTTGCTCTATGTTAAGAGAAATCTACAACTGGTTTGTAAAATCTACTTATTATGTTTACAAAGACGTTAAATGAAGCATCAGCCATCTGTGTTTATTTTTCTGGCGCTAAATTAACGCTGCAAAACTTTGAATATATTATGTGTCCCAGGATGATGATGCGAGATCGAAGGTGGGTCGGTCACCGGAACCAGATATTTATTCTTCTTAGCGTTCGGACTTACGGCGGAGCCCATCTTCGGGGTATTTCCCTCTACCAACATACAGGCTTTTGGGCTGTTCTGTGAGTCATGTTTCAGTAGAGGGAAATTCCCTGAACTCCGGCATGAGTTCGAACGCTTGGAAGAGTAAATCTCTGCTCCCAGTGACCGACCCGCTTTTGTGGCCTGTTGGCTGCTGGTCCATCCAGCAGCCCAATCAGAGGAGGAGGAAGAGGAGGCATGCGAGTCAGGGTCAGCATCAAGACAATCTGGGAACTCCAAGGGGGAAGAGGAAATAGAGCTGGCAGAGTGTCATGCCCTTGGTGGAGTTGAGGAAGAGGAGGAACAGCCGACAGGGAGTAGAAGGGTGGCTCCGGAGGTTGTGGAGGAGGCTGGGGAAGGGCAGAGGCCGGCTGGGCAGTCAGAGGAAGACCCAGGCCCATCCCCCCTTCATCCTAGGGCCCGCAGGGAGGAACGGAGAAGGGAACAATGTGGCTTATGAGAGAGGAAGCGGCCATGATCCCCCTCATTGGCTACAGCTGGGGGGAATAGTATAAAAGAGGGGCGTTTAAAACACAGCATTGCTAGAAGCAAAGTGTGTTTTATTCCTGGCTGAGGTTTATCTTGGTTGGCGTTCTTCCAACGGACTGTGCCTTCTTCTCTTCTTGAAGTTTGTAATTAATGATCCTGGTCTGTTGTGGAACTTCCTTCAGTGCGGTTTGTTTTGGTTTTTTTTATTTCTCCGTTATCTGTTCTTTTGAGTTTGGACTGTATTTCTTTCTTTTGGAGACTATTTTGGAAAGAGTTTAATCTCCAACTGTGAACGATTGAACAGTGAAGCCAAGTTGGAGGCATTAAAGGAAATTTATTTATGTTTGGGAATTTATGACATGTGTGCTGCTTCCTGGGATATCACACAGAGAGATAGAGACAGAGGTGGAGTCTGGGCCATCCGTCAGCCCTCAGATGGAAAGTCAACAGCCCCCAGGTCTGGAGCTGGCTGATGAGGAAGAGGAGGAACAGCTGGGTACAGTGCCTGATGCACGGATGCACAGAAGGCAGAGGAGAGGAGAGCAGTGGAAATCTATGGGCCGGTCCTTGGAACGGAAGAGCCACTGCTGCTAGCGAGACTCCACCCTAGCTCTGGGGATAAAAGGCAGGGAGCAGAGATAAAAAGGTGTGGCAGACAACTATTCATCTCCCTGCCGGACGGACTTCTTAGCCTGCGTTGAGAGAGGAACTTTTTGCCGGGGCTGCTGGCGCTCCTAATAAAGGGCAACATTTATTTAAATACAGAGGGTTTGTCGTGTTTGGGGAGCCGGGTCCAAACACCTTCGATCTCGCAAAATATTATTGTACGATGTCACAAACTCTGCCATACAGAGTCTTCAACTTATGACTATAATTGAGTCTGGCAATTACAACCGGTTTAAGTCGTAAAGCGGATCATCGCTTGATCGTGGCAGTTGTGACGCGCACACTAGGGTTGTCTAGTGAATGCAATGATGGTCCAATTGTCATTGTTTTGAGCAAAAATTGTGGTAACTGCAGCCACGTGACCAATTGTCCAGCACACAGATGGTCTTTGTCCGTGTGTGTGTGAGAGAGAGAGAGAGGAGAGAGACAGAGGGGGGAGAGGAGAGAGAGGGAAAGAGAGAGGAGAGAGGGAGAGAGAGAGAAGCAAGAGAAAGAGAAAGGGAAAGAGAGGAAAGAGAGGAGAGAGAGGGAGAGGAGAGAGAAGAAAGAGGAGAGAGAGAAAGGGAAAGAGAGAAAGGGGCAGAGAGGGGGAGAGAGAAAGGGAGAGAGAGAAAGGGAAGGAGGAAAGAGAGAGGGAATGAGAGAGAGAGAAAGGGAAAGAGGAGAGGAGATGAGAGAGGGAAAGAGAGAGGAGAGAGAGAGAGGAGAGAGGAAAGAAAGGGAAAGAGAGAGAGGGACAGAGGGGGAGAGAGAGGGAGGGGGGAGAGAGAGACTTCAAAACTGGGTCCTAAATATCTTTTGGGAAGAAAAAAATCTGTTGGAACCTCAAATGCGTCCCATTTCTTTAGTCTTACCTTTCATTTCCCGGCTGAAATTCGGATAACAAGGAGGGCCTGCGTCGTTGCGGGTGTAAGAGAGATCCTGGCGGCAGGTGGGAAGTGTATTCTCTGGGATGGTGCTGATATTCCAAGAGACTCACATCCTAAAACAGACAACACAAAACCAAGTCATAAACCTTCAGGTCGAAATCATATATATAGATAGTCCTCGACTTACAACAGTTCTTTTTTTTTTTTTTTATGTGTGTGTGTGTGTGTGTGTATACACACACACACACACACACACAAACATTTTGAATACAGTGTATTGTCAGGGCATATCATTTGCAGAGAAGCAAAGAAAGAACATAAAGAAAAATTAACATATATACTAATAACAATAATAATAGTATAACGTTCTGCTGATTCGGTTCTATAGACGAATGATTGAGTCTGTCATCTGCACCTCTATAACTGTCTGGTTTGGCTCTGCAACCCAACAGGACAGACAGAGACTTCAGAGAGTAATTAGGACTGCAGAAAAAACAATTACTACCAACCTGCCTTCCATCGAGGACCTGTATACTGCACAAGTCAAAAAGAGGACTGTGAAAATATTTACAAACCCCTCACATCATGGACATAAACTGTTTCAACTCCTTCCCTCAAAACGACGCTATAGAGCCCTGCACACCAGAACAACCAGACACAAGGGGAGTTTTTCCCCAAACGCCATCACTCTGCTAAACAAATAATTCCCTCAACACTGTCCAACTATTTACAAAGTCTGCACTACTATTACTATTAACCTTTTCATCACTCCTTATCACCCATCCCCTCCCACTTGTGACTGTATGACTGTAACTTTGTCCCTTGTATCCTTACAATTTATATTGACTGTTTCCTAGTATGATTTGATTGCTTATCATATTCCTATGACTATCATTAAGTGTTGCACCTGATGATTCTTGACTGTTGACGAATGTCTCTTTTCTTTTATGTACAGTGAAAGCATTTGCACCAAGACAAATTCCTTCTGTGTCCAATCACACTTGGCCAATAAAGAATTATATTCTATTTTATTCCATTCCATTCTATTCCAACAGAATTCCATTCCATTCTATTCCAACTAGATTTCTCTTTATATTAGCTTATTTGTGATTCTGTTAGTTATATTGGCATATTTTAAATTATAAACCATCTTTATATTTAATTCATACATAGCAATAATCTTTCTTCATCTAATTTCTACCTCTTATCTCTAGCCACTCGTAAAATCTATTCCATGTTAAATAATATTCTGTGTCTTCTTATCTTTTATTTTTAATATCCATCTCTGTACAGTCTAATATTTTCCAAATTACATCCTGATCAGATGAAGTGTCCTCATTTTCCCAATATTGTGCAAATACAATCCTTGTTGCTAATATATGCAAAACTAGATATATAGTTCCCTTATCATATCCCCTTTTGTTGGGCATTATACCCAACAAAAAAATTTCTTGTTTCAGATCTATATGTTGCTTGATCATCTTTTCCAACCATGTATGTATTTTCGTCCAATATTTTCTTGCTTTCATTCAGGTCCACCACATGATAATAAATACCTGGGATCTGATGACACTTCCAACACTTGGCGGACATATTTGCTAACATTTCTGCTAATCTTGCCGGTGGCAAGTGCCACCTATAAAACATTTTATACAGATTTTCTTTATATGCAGTAGCCCTTGTAATTCCTATCCCAAAGTTTTTGCCAATTATCTAATTCTATAGTATAATCAAAAAATGTTGCCAGTACAATCATTGTTTCTTTGACTTATTCCTTTTCCATTTTATAACTTAATAAGTAGTTACATATTTTTGGATCAGTTTTATCTGCCACTAATAATATCTTATCAAATGTTGTTGGTTCTTTGTAAAACCCATGTTTTTGCATCTTTCTTGTATCTCGACTGTATTTGCAGTTGCAACCACCCAGCTAACTCTTTTCTTTCCGCAGGGCCAGAACTGGAAACCAAGGGGTTGGGTTTTCTGTAACCTCCTGATGAAGCCTCAGCAGCGAAACTTAAGAGTGATGCAACAAGAGAGGAAACCCACAGTTTGAGGAAACATCTTCACACTTCAGTGCATGGGAGAGTCTGGAGAACTTTGAGGTACTGTGAAGGCTCCATAATGTATACATCTAGGTCAAAAGTACTCAGGAAAAAAAGGAGAAGTAAAGAAAACCCCTAGTCAACCACTCTTTGGTCAAAAGAGAAACTTCCTCAAAATTAACGGTCATCTTTAGAGTCAAAACCACATCAACTGTACCAAGATATTCTCCAGAAGTTTACATCTTGGTTAAGATTTCCTTCCTGGTCTGTTTTCTTTTTCCCACAGTAGTTGAGTTATCCCTGCTCTGCCTTCATTTCAAGACACTATATCTCTGTCTGGACCACCTCCCATCCTCAGACTCCCACTCCCACAGGGTCTGACCTCAGGTTTGCACTTTAGGCATAAGGATAAAAGTCAGACCTCAATGACGAACTCTTTGCAGGAAGCAAAGTAGTTCAAGATATTCTGAGTCCTTCTTGAAAGCTCTGCGGATTCTGGTCGTTTTTTTTCTGGTACTAATTAATTTGGATACTTCTGTTTTTGGCAGCATTCTACAGCACTGACAGGGGTGTGCTTATCTGTTTAAGTTAGTTGTGGCTGTGAATGGAAATAATTCTCAGTGTTGCATTAAAATAGGCTTTGCTTTTAAAACAAGTTTGTGTTTAATTACGTTTGACGAAACCTGAGTTAGAACAGGTTGCCTTAACCACACACTTCCTGACAGAAGCTACAATGGGTTGGCTTTGCAAAATATCTTAAGCGCCCTGTCATGGCTAACTAACCCAATAAAGGGCTGGACTCACCCAGTGTGCTAACCCAGATCAAGTTGCAAATGGCCATAGATTTCTTTGCAACTCAATTAAGCCATTCCTTAATTCGTCTGGGAATAAAAAGACGTTACCTAGTTTGGGTCCTGAAATTTCTTCAGGAAAGCAGCCAAGCTCAGAGAGCACCAATGACCCCTCATTTCAACCCTGAGTTACACATATTCTCTTCTGTTGGTACTGATGATGTTACCTAGTTGGGCAATGAAACGTCTGCAAGCAAACTTGGGAGGACACCAAGGACCCAACAGTTGAACCTTCAGCTACAAATATCTGTTGGTACTGATGTAAGGCAATGAAATGCCTACAAGTAACCATCCAAGTTCAGAGAACACCAAGGACTCCATAGTTGAACCCTGAGCTACAAATATTCTCTTCTATTAGTAGTGGTGATGTTACCTAGTTGGGTCATGAAATCACCTTCATTTAACAGCCCCATATTCCCTTGCGAGGTGGAGTCTGGGCAACTGAATGGAGCTAGCAGATTGTTTTAATGGCCAGATGCCCTTCCTGTCGCCGTATTCCTTCTCCTCCTGCTTCCATTGATGATATTACCTAGTTGGGTCATGAAATGTCTGCAAGAAAACCTCCAAACTCAGAAACACCAAGGATCCCACAGTTCAACCCTGAGCTACAAATGTTCTCCTTTATAGAATTAGGATAGGATAGGATAGGATAGGATAGGATAGGATCTGGAAGGGACCTTGGAGGTCTTCTAGTCCAGCCCCCTGCTCAGAATATAGAATGGAATGGAATATAAAAAATAGGGAGTAGAGTAGAGTAGAGTAGAGTAGAGTAGAATAGAATAGAATAGGAAAGAATAGAGTAGAGTAGAGTAGAGTAGAGTAGAGTAGAGTAGAGTAGAACAGAATAGAATAGAATAGGAAAGAATAGAGTAGAGTAGAGTAGAATAAAATAGGAAAGAATAGAGTAGAGTAGAGTAGAGTAGAGTAGAGTAGAATAGAATAGAATAGGAAAAAATAGAGTAGAGTAGAGTAGAACAGAATAGAATAGGAAAGAATAGGGTAGAGTAGAGTAGAGTAGAGTAGAGTAGAATAAAATAGGAAAGAAT
>NW_020717121.1:105456-121380 GCF_900518725.1 Notechis scutatus | reverse complement strand
AGGAAGGAAGGAAGGAAGGAAGGAAGGAAGGAAGGAAGGAAGGAAGGAAGGAAGGAAGGAAGGAAGGAAGGAAGGAAGGAAGGAGAAATAGCAATAGAACTTATATACCGCTTCACAGTGATCTACAGCCCTCTCTAAGCGGTTTACAGAGTCAGCCTTTTGCCCTCAACAATCTGGATCCTCATTTTACCGACCTTGGAAGGACGGAAGGCTGAGTCAACCTTCAACCAGTCAGGATCGAACTCCTGGCAATGAGCAGAGTCAGCCTGCAAAACTGCCTTCTAACCACGTGCACCACCCGGGCTCCTACCACCTTTTGTGCCAGGTTTTTATGTCAATCACTGTGGTTTTGAAGTGAATTGCTTGGTCACTGAGAAAATCCGGCTTCTCCCAATGCTTTTGTTTGTGGGAAGCTGGCTAGGAATCTCACAAACGGCGAACCCAGAACCCGCTGGGGAGGCTGCGACTTGTTTTAAACCATCCTGCTGGCCAAGCACCCCCGAAATTCCGATCACGCGATCATCGCCTTCGCCAAGACCACCCCCAAGGCCCTAGTCCTCATGACCCAGAAGCCCACTCTCACCCCACTGGCACGCCCCTACAGCCAGCCAACGGCAACGATGTTCAATGTGTCTGTATCGAGACACAGATTTCAGAGAGTGATTCTCCAGAACTGCAGAAAAAAAATAATGACTACCAACCTGCCTTCCATGGAGGACTTGTATGCTGCACGAGTCAAAAAGAGGGCTGTGAAAATATCTACAACCCTTCACATCCTGAAATATCTACAACCCTCCACATCCTGGACATAAACTGTTTCAACTCCTACCCTCAAAACGACACTATAGAGCACTGCACACCAGAACAACTAGACACAAGGGGAGTTTTTTCCCCAAACGCCATCACTCTGCTAAACACATAATTTCCTCAACACTGTCCAACTATTGACAAAGTCTGCACTAGTATTACTATTAACCTTCTCATCACTCCTTATCACCCATCCCCTCCCACTTGTGACTGTATGACTGTAACTTTGTGGCTTGTATCCTTATGATTTATATTGACTGTTTCCTAGTATGATTTTATTGCTTATTGCACCCTATGACTATCATTAAGTGTTGTACCTAATGATTCTTGACTCTTGATGAATGTATCTTTTCTTTTATGTACACTGAGAGCATTTGCACCAAGACAAATTTCTTGTGTGTCCAATCACACAGGGCCAATAAAAAATTCTATTCCTTTCCCTTCCCTTCCCTTCCCTTCCCTTCTCTATTCTATTCTATTCTATTCTATTCTATTCTATTCTATTCTATTCTATTCTATTCTATTCTATTCTACTCTACTCTACTCTACTCTACTCTACTCTACTCTACTCTATTCTTATTGTACCCTATGACTATCATTGTACCTGATGATTCTTGACTCTTGACGAATGTATCTTTCCTTTTATGTACACTGAGAGCTTTTGCACCAAGACAAATTCCTTGTGTGTCCAATCACACTTGGCCAATAAAGTATTCTATTCTATTCTATTCTATTCTATTCTACTCTACTCTACTCTACTCTACTCTTATTGTACCCTATGACTATCATTGTACCTGATGATTCTCGACTCTTGACGAATGTATCTTTTCTTTTATGTACACTGAGAACATTTGCTCCAAGACAAATTCCTTGTGTGTCCCATCACACTTGGCCAATGAAGAATTCAATTCAACTCAACTCAACCCAACTCAACTCAATTCAACTCAACTCAACCCAACTCAACTCTGCTCAGTCCAACCAGGAGGGAAGAGAAGACAACTCACCACATGGGGCTGATTTAAGGCCACAGGGTAGGACATGGCATGGGAGGGGTAGTGGCTTTCAGCCCCTCGCCAGGTCTGGGTTGCCGGTTGCGTAGATCCAGCCATTGCCAAAGGGGGGGTTGGGGGGAGCAGTCTTCTTTTGGGGGCCTCTCCTAAGAATCAGCGATGCGACGCACTAAGGACGTTTGGGCCCGCGATGCTCATCCCGGCCATTTCCTGTTGCTCCTGGAAGGGAAACAAAGGAAGGCGGGATTAGAGTCCTGTTGGGGGGAAAAAAGGGGGGGTGAGTTTGAGACAGGGTTTTTTTTTTCCCCCAATTTTTTTAAATTGTTTTATTTACACAACATATAAAAATTCAATTTCTATTAAACAGTGTGTTGTCTGGGTGCCATTATTTTATTAAAATATCAGAATTGAAATGTTTACAAGAAAATTCATCCCGTTGATATTAATTCAACAGCAACAGCAACAGCAACAGCAACAGCAACAACAACAATAACAATAATTTACTTCTTTCTGGACATTCTGGTTTTTCTTTGAAGGCATTTTGCTTCTCTTTCAAGAAGCTTCTTCAGCTGGGGAATGGAAATATTTTTATTCCTTGCAGACAGCTAGCTGGTCATTTGCATCCTTTTAGAGGGTCACTGAGGCCACTTGGGAGTTTTAGCACTAATAGGAATGGATTTCCAGAGAAAACGAAAACTGCAGACCACAGGAACCATTTGCACCACTCAGGTGACCCTGAGGACACAGATAAACCTCCAGGTGGCCTCAACCACCCTCTAAAAAGATGCAAATGGCCAACTGTCTACCAGGAATACAAATTATTCCATTCCCCACCACCCGGTTGGAGCTGAAGAAGCTTCTTGAATGAGAAGTGAAATGCCTTCAAAAGAAAAACAAGGAAGTGTAGTTGTCACCTGAAAAAGCACCTTTGAGATGGGACAAAACTCATTTAAACAAATGTCTTTACTTAACAGGAACATTGGGCTGAAATGTGGTCGTAATTCAAGGACTACCTATACACAGGAAGGCACACTTTGCTTTGTCAGGATTTCTATTAAAAGTCCCCCCCCCAAACCCGGTTCTCCAGGTGTTCCACTTAACCTACAGGTGCTTTAAATAAGCCCTCCACTCCTATCCTGAAATAAGTCTTAGTTACACCCTGCGTAAATTGTGGCAGTAGCAAAGTTGACCCAACCGTTTTCTCCAAAGCAAGCTGGCTTTTTGTTCATTTCCCTTCCCCTTCATCCATTGCAGCATTGAAATAGTTTCCCCCCCCCCCCTTGCACGATTTCCAAAAGGGAAGAGAAAAAGGAAGTCCAACGTACCACCAACAGAATTCGGCTTCCTCGGAATTTGCTCCCGAGGTTGCGTAACGAAAGGGGCAATTTGCAAAACTGTCCCCAGAGGTTTCATTCTTGGGTAGGAGCTCAGCTTCCCTCTCCGCTCCCGGAAAGGGTGGGAAAAAGTGGCCTCAACAGTTGAACGTACACCTGTTTCCAGAGTAAGTAGCCTTTTCAAAACAGTGGTGGGATTCTACCGGTTTCCCAACCCATTTGGTGATCGCGCACTTCGTGTGTGTGTGCGCAGCAGTGGTGGGATTCAAATATTTTTTTTACTACTGGTTCTGTAGGCGTGGGTTGGTAGGCGTGGCTTGGAGGGAGTGACAGGGGAAGGATACTGCAAAATCTCCATTCCCTCTCTACCCCACTAACCTGCTTTGCAGCTCTGTTCTCCTGTGCGGGGCAACCGAAGGAGACCCAGCCGATCAACTGGGACTCAATGGGAGGCAGAGAAGAAATGGGGGCGGGGCCAGTCAGAGGTGGGATTTGCCGGTTCTCTGAACTACTCAAAATTTCCACTACCGGTTCTCCAGAACTGGTCAGAACCGGCTGAACACCACCTCCCGCACGCAGCTTTCCAAACACAAGCTGAGGCTGAGGGGATAAAGAACAGAAAAGTGCAGAGGCAGTTGGGAGGGCCAATCCTGCGCTTTTCTCTTCTCCCTTCAGTTGATCGTTGGAGCTTTTTTTTTTTCCTACCTGTTTGGCCAAACCGGTAGCCATTTTTTTGCTACCAGGTTGGGCAAACCGGTCCAAACCGGTAGCATTTCACTACTCCCCTTTGTCCTTAAGCTTACAACCATCCGTTAAGCAAGCTTTTGAAGTTACCGCCACATTGAGAAGGGGGGGGGAATAACTTATCCTCGATCCTCAGACTTATGACCGTCACAACTTCCCTGCAAGTTACATGATCACTGCTTGTGACTTTCCAAGCTGGCTTCCAACTGGTTAAGTCAATGAGGAAGGCTGGCAACAAGTTGCAAATGGTGGTCCCGCCTTGCTTAATGACCTTGGGCAAATTGCTTAATGATCACGACCGTCACATGATGTTTTGGCTGAAGAGCTGCTTCGTTTAGCGGGGGCTCGTGCAAACTCAACCAATGGGGGGAGGGAGGGTTGTCCTACAAACCACAATAAGCAAACCACTGTTTATAGGACAGGGAGTAGCAGAGCTTGCCCAGGAACAAGCTCAGGAATCCACTATCAAAGGATTGGAGCCGGACTCGAAGTTCCGACCCTCTATCTTTGCCACTGCTACAAAGGGACTACAAAGTTCATGCACCCCTCCCCTTTAAACCTGGAGGGGTCCAGCAGCTGGCTGAGCATGATGGAAGGCAAAGTCCAGCCCATGATGCATAATGAAGGCTGTAGGATTTTGGGTTTGGCTAGTCTAGAGAAAAGAAGAATTAGGGGTGACGTGGTAACAGTATTCTAATATTTGGGGGGGGCTGCCAGAAAGAAGAGGGGGGGTCAAATTATTCTCCAAAGCACCAGAAGCAGGACAAGAAACAACAGATGGAAACTAATTAAGGAGAGAAGCAGCCTGGAATTAAGGAGGAACTTCCCAAAAGGGAGGACAATTAACCAGTGGAACAGCTTGCCACTAGAAATTGTGGGCGCTCCATCACTGGAGGTTTTTAAGAAGAGATTGGACAACCATTTGTCTGAAATGGTAGAGGATATCCTGCTTGGGCAGGGGATTGGACTAGAAGACCTCTAAGGTCCCTTACAATTCTATTATTCTACGTTCTGTAATTATCTGGATACATTAACATAAATTATGATAAAATTTGGGTGCTCCATCATTGGAGGTTTTTAAGAAGCAATTGGACAATCCTTTGTTTGAAACGATATCTCTAGACAGTCACTTATCTGAAATAGCATAGCTTCTCCTGCTTCAGCAGGGGGCTGGACTAGAAGACCTCCAAGACCCCTTCCAACTCACTCATTCTAAAAAGGAGGGTTGGGGAAAGCATCCTAATTTACAAACATGGTTTTCAGTTCGTGTTTGTGAACCGAGGCAGCCTGAAAACGAGAAGACCAAAACTCCCATCTTCAAATTCTGGTTTTAGGATTTTTAAAAAACCACACTGGATTTACACCTTGGCAGAACTAAAAGAGGAATGCAAGTAGTCCTCCACTTACAACAGTTCATTTAGCAACTGGTTCAAAGTTACAACAGTACCGGAAAAAAGTTGATTTATGGCCATTTTTCACACTTCACGACCATTGCAGCCTCCCCACCAATCAAAATTCAGATGTTTGGCCACTGGTTCCTATCTATGACGGTTGCAGCATCCCAGGGCTCACGTGATTCCCATTTTGGGACCTTTTGACCAGTAAAGTCAAAGGGGAAGCCAGATTCACTTAATGACCATGTCACTAACTTAATGGCAGTGATTCCCTTAACGAACTGTCGCAAGGAAGGGGTCATAACATGGAGCCAAGTGCGCATAACAAATGTCTTGCTTAACAACGTAAATCTGGGGCTCTCTTGTGGTTGTAAGTCGAGGACCATCTGTGCCTTAATTTTTGGATTCATACCCAACTCAACAATCCCAACACGGATCTCCGCCAGGTGCCAGGTGTTCTGACCTAGGCTTCACAAAATCACTAAGCAGAAAAGCTCTTTTTATTAAGCTAATGTGAATTCCTCCCATTCACATCCAGCAAAGTCCCAGCAAACAATCTTTCAAGAGTGAATTGCAACCACGGATCTGATCAGGCTTGGAGAGCTGCCAGGCTAATAGCTTCTATGATGACCTGGGCCATGGCACAAAAATAACAAAGTCACAAAAGTAAATAAATTCCCTTTAATGCCTCCAACTTGGCCCCCAATGTCCAGTTATCCTCGGCTGGAGATCAAACTCTTCCAAAAACAGTCTACAAAGGAAAGAAATGCAGTTCGAACCCAAAGTGGAGATAAATTAGAAATTAAAAAAAACCCAACACAAACCACGCTGAAGTAATTTACATGACAGGCCAGGATAATAAATTGCAGACTTCCAACAGATAACGAAGCACACACACAGTTGGGAAGACGCCAAAACGCAGATAAGCCTCGACAAAGATAAGGCAGGCTTTGCTTCCAGCAAGGTGCTGTGTGCAAACACCCTTCTTATATCCTGTTCTCCCAGCTGCAACTAATTAAAAGGATCAGGGCCCTTTTCTCTCCTGTAAGCCACATTGCTCCCTTCTCCGTTCCTCCTTGTGTGCCCTAGGATGAAGAGAGGGTGGCCCTGGATCTTTGTCCAAAGGCCCAACCGGACTGTGCCTTTCCCCCATTTCTTCCACAGCCACCGGAGCCACACTCCCACTGTCAGCTGCTCAATCTCCCCCTCAGAATCAGACTCCAACAAGGGCATGACCGCTTTCAAGTGCAACACTGTACCAGAAAATACTTGGCAAGGAGTCACAAACAAATCTTCACCCTAATTAAATGAACTGATTGTCTCCTGCAAAGCCCCACTCCCCTTTTGCTCCTCTTTATTCCCTATGAGAGGGACCATTCACCGTCCACCTGTGCCTTTACTCCCAAGTCGACCCTTGTTCCTTAACTGTTCCCTTCTCCGGGCAGCTCTGCTCATGCGCACATCGGGACCAGGCTCCAGCTGTTCTTCTGCCCCACTGATCTCCGACTCTGAAGGCAGATGCAGAGCCCTCGTCAGTGCCTTCTCCAGACTCCAGGACTGGCCCAGGTTCCTTCCCAACCTCCTCACTGTCTGCTGGCAGGCCACAACACTAAGCTATTTGCAAATCCTAAGGGACCAGCAGGTTTTTTTTTGGCCCCCCAATGCTCCACAAAAAAAAAAAAAAAATTGCATCAAAGCAAAAAGGAAAGAGGGAAGGGAAAAAAAAAGAAATACCCCAAAGAGGATCAATTCACTTCTCTCTGCCTCCCTTAATGTTTCTGGCTGCCAGCAATTATTCTCTGTAGCTATGGAAACTCTGGCTACCGTTCAAAGCAACTGTGGGCGAAGCTTTGAGCCCTCTTTTTTCATGGCAGGGAAGTTCTTTTGTGTTTCAATAAACCCCACATTGCCAATCTTTTATACTGGAATCAGACCGACATCCTTTCGTTTTTATTTTGATTTGATTCGAGGGTTTTTTTGCAGTGTGAATGACTCTCCACACTTGCGTTCCTAAATGCCTGGCTTAAGGTTACAACAGGTGGCTTCCTGGCTTGCTTGCAGGCAGGTTTTTCGCTTGAGTGGCGCACTTTGCAAAGTTTGAGGAAAGCAAACAAAACTATTTAAGTTTCAGTTTCGGACACTTCGGGTAAATCTAAGTTTGAAAGGTAACAAAAACTGATAAAGCCATCAGGGTGGTGTGTTTGTTTTTAAATAACTTTTGTTTGGATTCAATGGTTTATAGGGTGGCTTGTTAACTCATTCATGCCTTCAATAAAGGAGAATATTTGTAGCTCAAGGTTGAACTGTGGGGTCCTTGGTGCTCTCTGAGCTTGTTTTCTTCCAGACGTTTCATTGTCAACCTAAGTAACATCATCAGTGCTTGAAGAGAGGAGGGTTTGTAGAGAGGAGGAGGGGGGGAGGAGGAGGAATGGTGGTGGTGTAGGGTCCTTGGTGCTCTCTTGAGCTTGGTGGTTTACTTGCAGATGTTTCATTATCAAACTAGGTAACATTTTCAGCACTGATGATGTTACCTAGTTTGCGTCATGAAATGTCTTCAATAAAACCACCAAGCTCAGAGAGCACATCAAGGACCCTACAGTTCTCCTCCTCTTCCATTCCACAAATCCCTCTCCCTTCTAGCACTGATGTTATTACCTACTTGGGTAATGAAACATCTGCAAGAAAACCACCCTGCTCAAAAGAGCACACCCTCATCCATCTCTTCCAACAAACTAGGCTGGGGTCTCCCTTTTTGAAGATGGGGAAGACCGTGGCTTGTGACCATAGGTTAGGCAAGGAGCTGGTCCTGAAAGATTTTTCAAAGATTATGTTTAGAGGTTCGTCTATGGCAGTGGATAGCTTTTTTAAGAAGTAGGCACATATTCCATCAGGTCCAATAGATAGAGATGGTTTTAGATTGCGTAGTGCTTTTTCAACATTGTCTTCTGTAAAATCGATATGTATTAGATCATTGTTGTTATCTGTGGTACGGCTAGGAAATACTGGGCATGATCCATTGCTGTTTACAAATACTGAGCCGAAGAATGTGTTAAAGATGTTGGCTTTAGTGGTGTCGTCGTTGCAGTCTTTACCATCAGGTCCTATCAAGGGTGGGATAGACCTTGAGTCTTTTAGTTTGTTGTTTACAAAATTGTAAAAAGCACGGGTGGAATTGGTGCTTAGAAGGTTTTCCTCTTGTTTAATGTGATGCATTCGGTCTTTATCTGGTGGCATAAATTTTTGCATCGGCTTTTGAAATTGGCAACGTGACCAGATTTGTTTTTCCGCCAGAGTGATCTCTTTTTGGATTGAAGTTTGCTTATTGTTATGGGTAATCTGTTTTTTTTTTGTTTTGTTTTGGGAGTTGTTGTTAGTAGATATAGTTTGATGATTCTTTTGACTTCAAGTAAAAATATGTTGTAATGGTCTTCAACAGTATTGCATCCAATGAATAGAGATTGCCAATCAAGGGATGAGAGATCGTTGTCTATAAGATCATGGTTGCCTTTTTTGAAGTTATAATTGGGGATTATGTCATTGTGATGATTTTTGAGTGGGCTTATGTTGAGACAAAAGTCAATCATATTGCGGTCACTGTTGGAAAAGGGTTCTTTAGTTTGTATTCCGTAAATTAAATTCGAACTATTCTTCTTCTTCAAAATAAGTCCAGTTTATCTTTTAAAAAGTACTTTTGGGACCATCAAAAGCATCCTGAAAGTTACCTGGGGGTCCTTCCTAGGTGATCAAGATCTGGAACTTTCTTGCCTTGAACAATCCAACACCTACATCTTGGAGAAATAGACCTTGAAGTCAACCGTTTGCTTGAGAGCAAAAAACTGGAGAAGAGGACTCAAAATTGGCTCCTTTGGAGCTCCAGAAGATTCCCAGGATGTGTGCTGGAACCTGCCGTTGATCTGGTGGCCTCCAAGGGTTTTGAAGCCACAAAAAGCATTGCTCCAAGACTTTAAAAATAGTAAGCAAATGTAAGAGAATGGTATGAAATGGGCAAGCACTGCAGCCTTTCCTTGTTGTCATCTTGGAGTCATTCCAACCGCCACTGTGTAAACACAGCGAAGGGAAATGGAAATTCCACTTCTCCACAATGGCTGGAGGAAGGCCCAACTTTTGCGCCATCAACAACTGAATCTCCTTTTCATTTTGTTCTTCACACTGAACTACTATCTGCCGAACACTCTCGTATAGCCAGTGTTATTTCCAAAGCCTATAAACAAATAAATACACATCTAAAGGAGCTTGTCCTGCCAGGGTTGGTTTAAAAAAAAAAATGTGGCTCAGCCATCAACACCAAGATAAACCACCTGTACACACCGTTCAGAAGAGACTATGAAAAATCAATACGGACTAATATAAAGCAAGGAAGAGGGGGGGAAAGGAAAAGCAAAAAAGTGGAAGAAAAATAGAAAACAAAGAGGAAAAAAAAAGATACAAATAAGTGGTTTCCAAGATTTTTCCTACTAAGCCCAGACTTAATAAAATCAAGGAAAAAAAGAGAATTAATTCCAGATTTTAGCCAAAAGAATGCCAGTACATAGCTAAAGCCAGTGATGGCGAACTTTTTTGTTGTGGTGTGCTGAAAGCACGCATGCGGGGGCACCCACAATACAACGCGCGCACACACACCCCGCATATGTGTGCGCAACACACACACACACCCGCCTCCTTACCTGAACTGTGCATGCATGCACCTCCCAGCTGATTTTCCGCCCGTTTGAGGCCTTTTTCGCCCTCCCAGAGGCTTGAGGGAATTATCTGCAGCCTCGGGAAGCCGAAAAACAGGCCCGTTTCAGCACTTTTGGTATTTCCGGAAGGCCCGTTTTTTGGCCTCCAGAGGCTACAGAGGCTTCCCTTGAGCCATTGAGAGGACGAAAACGGCCTCAAACAGGCAAAACATCAGCTGAGAGGTGTACGCATGTGCAGTGGAGGTTAAGTTTGGCTGGGGCTCGCATGCCCGCACAAATGGCTCTGCGTGCCACAGGTTTGCCATCAAGGGCTTAAAAGCCATCTTTGCAATTCAACCCTGCTGGATTTTTCTGTTTCTTCTTCTGCTTTTAATCCAATTAACTTAGTTTGTGGCAGGCTTCCACTGGCGAATCTCTCTTTGCACGTTCAGTGGGAATTGGGGGATTCATGGGTTTGAGAAGCAAAGTCATATCCATCCCAGAAAGCAAATCGAACACGGATTTATTCCACCCACCACATTTTTCAGGTGGAAGAAATTTTAGCAAGACGTCAGGCTTAGGAACGGCACAGCCTCGAGACTTCCTCTCCCGCCACCGCTGAGAGACAGAGCGGGGCGAAAGGACAAGTTAATTACTAATGCAGAAGGGGCTAAAAATAAAACACAACACTGTGTCCTGCCGTTACACGTTAGACGAAGTGCCAAACGCCAGCGAGCTGGCAGGTGAAAAAAGGAATATTTTTCAGTCACCGAGAGACATCAAGGACTTGTTCTCATTGCTTCCGTCCCCCGTCCCCCCCTTGTCTCGCTTGGAAAGGGGAGGGAAAAAAAACTTGGCTTCCCTGGGAAAAGAAAAAGAGAGAGAAAGAGAGAAGGAAAATACTGGCCAGCAAAAATACAGGTAGTCCTTGACGTACAATCACAATTGCGACCAGAATTTCCATTGCTAGACAAGGCATTACGTTTACTGGACTGTCATTTCTCTGGGATGGTATATAGGTCAGCGATGGCAAACCCTTTTGTTGTGGTGTGCCGAATGCATGCACCGGCACCCACAATGTAATGCGCCCTGCACATGCGCACGCAACGCCTCCCCGCCAAGCTTACCTGCACTGCGAATGCACGCGCTGCCTCCCAGCTGATTTTTGGCCCATTGTGGCCTTTTTCGGCCTCCCAGAGGCTTGAGGGAAGCCTCTGCAGCCTTTGAAGGCGGAAAAATAGGCCCGCTTTGTCACTTCCTGTATATCTGGAAATACCAGAAGTGACGAAACAGGCCCGTTTTTCGGCCTCCAAAGGCTGCAGAGGCTTTCCTTCGAGCCTCCGGGAGACCGAAAAAGGCCTCAAATGGGCCGAAAATCAGCTGGCAGGCATGTGCATGCACAGTTCAGGTAAGCTTGGCTGGGGGCTTGCATGCCCGCACAAATGGCTGTGTGTGACACCTGTGGCACGCGTACCACAGGTTCGCCATCACGGGGATAGGTTCTCCTGCTTGAGCAAGGGGCTGGATTAGAAGCAGCTGGATTTTCTTGGGTGTTTTCTTTGGAAACATTTTGCTTCTCGTCCAAGAAGCTTCTTCTGAAATGAACTGAAACAGCTTCTTGGATGAGAAGCCAAACGTTGTTTTTTTTTAAAAAAAAAAAACCACCCAAGAAAGTTCAGCTGTTTTTTGGGGGGGAGGGAGAGGAATCCCACACATTTGGGACTTGCAAATGAAACGGTTGTAAGTGAAGGATTACCTGCCCTGCTGTCCACTTTTGAGCCCAGGGTGGGAGTGAAACCTGCGCACCACACTCAACGCGCACCGGGGTCAAGATTTTTTTACTGGGGAAGTAGAGTCCGAGGCAAGATAAGAAGCAATGAATGGAAAGTGATCAAAGAGAGAAGCAACCTGGAATTAAGGAGAAACAGTGAGGACAATTAACCAGTGGAACAGCTGGCCTCCAAAAGTTGTTGGCGCTCCATCACTGTAGGTTTTTTAAAAAGACTCTGGACAGTCACTGGTCTGGAACGGTCACTGGTCTGGAGCAAGGGGCTGGACTAGAAGACCTCCAAGGTCCCTTCCTTCCAACTCTGCTCTTCCAACTCTGTTCTGTTCTGAAATGGCAAATTCTGTTTGCAAAGGAGCCAGCAAAAATACCCTGCCAGGCCTATGTCTACTCCCAGTGAAGAGCTTCCCAGTCTCTTTTTAAAATTAAGCTTTTCCTTTTCCTTCTCTTGGGACATGGCCTTTCGGTCCTGCCCCCCCCCCTCCGCCACGCAGGACACCGCCCCCTCCCCCTCTGAATTTGCTCTTATCAAAAGCTGCCTTCCCAGGATCGGATTGCCTTGTCAAGTCAAAGGAGCAAACTCATGATTTATCCATGTGTTGAGTGCAAGAGGGGAGAGAGAGAGAGAGAGAGAGAGAGAAAGAGGTTCCCTCGGGTTTTACGGTCCCTCCAGACATCCCCCAAGAGGCCATCAATTGCAAAGCTTTTCTCCGTGCAGCAAAGCTGTGTGTGTGTGTGTGTGTGTGTGTGTGTGTGTTTTAACCCAACTGTCGGAGAAAAGAGAACCATGTAGGGGGGAAAAATAGAAAAACCAGCCAACGTTGAATTCAGGCAACAACAATCTCTCCTCCCAAAAGGCCTCCGTTGCAAGACTCTTCCTTATGACCATCCTTGAACCCCCCCCCCCAAAAAAAATTAATGCTGCGGAGACATTGGGTCAGTGAGTTGGGCTCCCCGTTTTATGACCTGTCTTGCCCCCCCCTTGTTAAAAGTGAATCACTGCAGCTGTTGAGTTAGTAGCAAGGGCTTTTAAGTGAATCTGGTTGTTAAGTGAATCGGGCTTCCCTGTTGACTTTGCTTGTCCGAAGGTCACAAAAGGGGATCGCACGACCACCGGACACGGTAAGCGTCATAAATGGGAACCAGCTGCCAAGCATTCCGAATTTTGAACCTCGTGACCATGGGGATGCCACAAAGGTGTGTGTGAAAAATGCGCATCCGTCTGTTGTGGTTCGCCGGCAGCCAATGCAGACGGCAGTGGAATCGGACAGTGGGGAAGAACGGGGACCAGTCCGGGAGTCTGGAGAGGACTCGGACGAGGGTCCTGCATCCGATGCAAAGATGGGGCCAAGACCCTCTGGGAGTGGGGTGCTGCCTTTAGAGCCTCCGGAGTCTGGCAGCAGCGAGGCAGAGGAATAGGGGGAGCCTGTTCCCAGTGTGCATATGCGCAGAGCTGCTAGAAGGCGAGAGCAGCTGAGACAAAAGAGGCGACTCGTGAGTAAGGCTGGGAAGTGATTGCCCCTCCCATAAGGGATAAAAGTCAGATCTAAACGACAAAACCTTTGCAGAAAGCAAAGAGTTCAATCGGTTCCAAGTCATCCATGAAGCTCTTTTGCACTTCGGTTGGTTTTTCTTGTACTTCGGTTGGTTTCTTTTCTAGTTCATTTGATACTTCTGTTTTTGGCAGCACTTCGCAGAACTGAAAGGTGTGTGCTTATCTTGGGAAACTGTCAGATTAATTCCGGCTGGGAATGAAAACCATTCCCAGTGTTGCAATAAAATAGGTTTTGCTTTTAAAACAAGTTTGTGAATCATTGTGGTTTATGAAGCCTGGGTCAGAACACACTCACATTTTTCAGTGTCGAGAACTGCCTATATTTGTTTTTCACTCAAATCTCTTCATAAAGAACCATCACTAGTGGTGACTAAACTTTATTAGGAAACTCTGTAAACTGGATAACTCCTGCAAAGTTTCAAAACCCTGGACTCTTGTTAACTTAATAATTTAAACCTTTTTTTTTTTTTTTTTTTTTACAGTTCCACCACCTTCACAAAATGGTTTGTGATCCCATCGTTCTTGGGCTGAATGTCCAAAATCCCACTGAACCAGCCAAGGGATTTTTTGGGGGGGGTCTTCTTCCTTTCCAAATTTGGAAAAAAAGAAATTCAACAAAACCTCAGCGTGGCCATTTTTAGAAATAACCCGCATCATACCAACAGTTTTATCTCTGAAAGCCTCCCGCACAGCCGAAAAAAAGGAGAAAAAAATAACCAGTTACAGAACAAGAGGGAAAGGGCATCTTTACACACACACATACACACACACACACACACACAGAGAGAGAGAGAGAGAGAGAGAGAGAGAGAGAGAGAGAGAGAGAGAGAGAGAGAGAGAGAGAGAGAATTTAAGATATTTCAAGTTTAGGAAAAACCTGGGATTAAATGAAAGAGCTTTGCAAAATTTCAAGGGAGATGGGGAGGTTTTTTCCTGCTTCTTGGTAGGACCAGTTTTGGTGGTTTACCGTAAATTTGCAACCGAGGAAACCAGACATTCCTTACGCAAGCCGTCATTACTTAGTGGAATGCATGACTCCAAAGAATGGGATGAGGCTCATTGCTCAGGAGGCCTTTCCAGAAGAGGAGAAGGATCATCAGGGATTAGAAGAAATTCCAAAGATCAGAAGAAACCCCAAAGCTTCAACCCAATCCAGACGTTTCTCCTACTTCAAACAGCTTGAACATTCTCTGCCTATACATGAAAGTCAACTCCGTCGCTTGAAAATTGCACAAAGCGAAGGATTTCCGCAGCTGGGAGAAGGGCCAAGAAATTCAAAATGGTGGCTGCCCCAATTCCAAGCCAAGTGAACTGACATGAACTTTGCTCGGGGCTAAACGCTCGGTGGGCTTCTGAGAAAGCCAATTCCCCAGGCCATGAGTAACCATCTCCTCCGTGAATCCCTAAGTGCGGATGCACTCTTCGCAGAAACCGACTCTCAAGAAGAGCCAACTCCAGATTGCACAGGCAAAAATTCTGAGCCAATAAAGGATAAAGCATTTGTCGCTCAGGGTTGAAGTGATTTTTCTTGGCACAGAATTGAGAGGTTTTTTAGTACTCTTGTGAGCGTGGTGGTTTTCTTGCAGACATTTCATGACCCAACTAGGTAACATCGTTACTGCTAGAAGGGAGTGGTGGAGGAGGAGGAGGAGGAGGAGGAGGAGGAGGAGGAGGAGGAGGAGGACCATGGGGTCTACGGTGCTCTCTCAGCTCGGTTGTTTCCTTGCAGACATTTCATGACCCAACCAGGGAACGTCATCAGTGCTAGAAGGAAGTGGGGTTTGCGGAGTGGAGGAAGAGAACTGTGGGGTCCTTGAGCTTCATTGTTCTCTTGCATTATTTCATCAACCAAACTAGTTAATCATTACCCAAGCTAGCACTGATATGACCTAGTTGGATCATGAAACATCTTGAAGAAAACAACCAAGCTCAAAGGGCACCAGAGACCCCACATTCCTCCTCCTCCATTCCCTTCTAGCCAGGAGTCGGATACAGAAGTAGTATTCAGACGGTTCTGACCGGTTCTAGAGAACCAGTAGTGAAAATTTTAAGTAGTTCAGAGAACTGGTCAATGACACCTCTGACCGGCCCCGCCAACCCCATCTTATTCTCTGCCTCGGCTGGGTCTCCTTTGGTTGCCCTGTCCAGGAGAACGGAGCTGGGAAGCAGGTTAGTGGGTTGGGGAAGGGAATGGAGATTTTTGCAGTAACCTTCCCCTGCCATGCCCACAGAACCAGTAGTAAAAATGTTCGAATCCCACCACGGGTGGGATGCTGCCGGTATAACAATCAGTTAGGTGATCGCTGCATGAGCGTCAACATAATGCAAAAGTCCTTACCTACTATGTTACTTTGCGGGAGTAACACAGCCGAGGAGCGGCAATCCACTCTTCTGCGCTAATCAGCCGGGAGGATAAAGGTCAGTACCACGCAGTATTGCGTGGGTGGGCCCACATAATCATCGCAGCGAACCCCATTTGGAGACAACTGATCTTCAGAGGCACAGATTTGCTCGGACTGGTCCAAACCGGCAGAATCCCACCCGCTTCTAGCACTAATGATGAGACGTAGCTGGGTCATGAAATGTCTGCAAGAAAATCACCAAGTCACAGAGTA
>NW_020717121.1:80090-105446 GCF_900518725.1 Notechis scutatus | reverse complement strand
TTTTGGTCACCATAATACAAAAAAGATGTTGAGACTTTGGAAAAAGTCCAGGGAAGAGCAACTAAGATAATCAAAGGCCTGGTCACTAAAACATATGAAGAACAGCTGCAGGATTTGGGTTTGGCTAGAGAAAAGAAGGATTAGGGGGGACATGATAGCAGTCTTCCAGTATTTGAGGGGCTGCCCGAAAGAAGAGGGGGTCAAATTATTCTCCAAACACCGGAGGGCAAGACAAGAAACAATGGTTGGGGAAATAATGAAAGAGAGAAGCAACCTGGAATTAAGGAGAAATTTCCTAAGAAAGAGAACAATTAACCAGTGGAATTAGCTTGTCTTCAGACATTGTGGGTGCTCCATCACTGGAGGTTTTGAAGAAGAGTCTAGACAGTCACTTGTCTGAAGTGGGATAGCTTCTCCTGCTTGAGCAGGGGGCTGGACTAGAAGACCTCAAAGGCCCCTTCCAGCTCTATTCTATTCTATTCTAAACATACATGCGACACATGTACGCAGCATTCATTGTTTTAAGATACTTTTCTGAAGGGCTGCAATCCCATTGTCCAGGTTAATGAAAAAACGGATTAGGGGCTGAGGTGACAGCCGTCTTCCCGTATTTGAGGAGCTGCCACAAAGAGGACGGAGGGGGTCAATTTATTCTCCAAAGCACCAGAAGGCAGGACAAGAAACAATGATCGGAAACTAACCAAGGAGAGAAGCAACCTGGAATTAGGGAGAAACTTCTTAACAGGGAGGACAATCAACCAGTGGAACAGCTTGCTACTAGAAATCATGGGTGCTCCATCACTGGAGATTTTTAAGAAGTCTAGACCCGTGATGGGGAACCTACAGCACGCCTGCCAGAAGTGGCACACCAAGCCATTTCTGCCGGCGTGCGAGCCGTCACCCAGAACAGATCCGCTGCACATGCGCGCAGCCTCCCGCCAGCCGATTGTTGGGTATCTGCTACGCATGCGCGGGAGGCGGGGTGTGCACGGGAGACACGCATGCACATGGGGGGGGTCACGCACGCATGCACAGAAGGGCGTGGCACAGAGGGGCGCCCATGATGCAGAGGGTGGAGGTCACACGTGCATTGCATTATGGGTGCAGGCACGTGCGTATGCGCGCAACACCTTCGGCACACGATGACAAAAAGGTTAGCCATCCCTGATCTAGACAGTCACTCATCTGGAATGGGATAGGTTCTCCTGCTTGAGCAGGAGGCTGGACTAGAAGACCTCAAAGGCCCCTTCCAGCTCTATTCTATTCTAAATTTCTTGGCACTTTCATGGCACAATAACTCAGTGACTTGCAAATTGATGGCATCAAGAGACGTGTTGGCCATGTTTCACCTTAAACCAGTGGTCCCCAACCACTGGGCCCCGGACCGGGACCGGTCCATGGATCATTTTGTACCGGGCCGCCTATTTTGCTTGGGCGCCGCCATCTTGTTTCAACGGCGCTTGAGAAAGTGCTTCCGGGTGAGCTTGTCGGTCGTCGGTTGGAAAGCGGCATTTGGGTGCTGAAGGAATCCTCGCGCCTTAGTTTCGTCGAAGGGGGGGGGGGCGGCTTCGAACGAAGAGCCGTCCCGATGGCGGTGGAGTCTCGCGTTACTCAGGAGGAGATTAAGAAAGAGCCCGAAAAGCCCATCGACAAAGGTACAAAGGAGGAGTTGAAGTTGGCGGGGAGAAGCGGGGGACGGCTGGCTGGCCGGTCGCTCGGCTCGCCTTGCCTTGGTCGTGTGTGCTGATGCCGGTACCGGTCCGTGGATCATTTTGTGATGCCGGTACCAGGCCGTGGTACAAAAAAGGTTGGGGGCCACTGCCTTAAACCATGGGCTACAAACCAGAAGAGAAGTGCTGCGTCCCCAGTTTGCCCATATCTTCCATTTAGATATTTTTTTTTTCCAAGGTCACTTAGCGGAGCTGGGACTGACTTCCCTCCCTGCTGATCCCATCAACACCACGATCTACATCAGGAACGGGCAACAGTTGTTGGAAACCTTTAGTAGTGGGTCCACGATGAAAGATGAGGGAGATTTCTCCATCCCTGGTGGGCTCCTGCCAACTTGGCGGAGGCTCCCATATAAACTCCCCTGGAAGGATTATCCACCAGCACAGAACTTTCTACTTAATCTTTACTCGGGGGATTTTACTCACGGTGCCAAGTGTATACAATTCTGTGGCGGTTGTTTTTTTTTTCCCCTGAAGTCCCGCTCAAATAAAACGAAAATCTTTATCCCTGAATCACTTGCCCTTGCTTGCAAAGATGAAAAGCTCATTTCTTAATGACAGGCAATCCCTGATTTACGGCCATTCGTTTAGCAACGGATCAAAGTTACAAACGGCACTGGGAAAAAAAAGTGACCTGCAGACCGGGTCCTTGCACTTACGACCATCGCAACGTTCCCCGAGGTTGTGTGATCAAAAATTGAGGGGTTTTGACAACCAGCATGTAACTTAACAATTTAACAATACTTCATTTACTGACCATTCAAAGTTAAAGCGGCAATGATGAAAGTGACTCATGACCATTTTTCACACTTACGACCTTTGTATCCCAGTATTGGAGGAGCTGCCAGAAAGAGGAGGGGGTCAAATTATTCTCCAAAGCCCCTGAAGACAGGACAAGAAACAATGGATGGAAACTAATCCAGGAAAGAATCAACCTGGGAGAAATTTCCTAATGGTGGGAACGTTTCCAACAGAAAACCTTGCCTTCAAAAATTGTGAACACTCCATCATTGGAGATTTTTAAGAAGAGATTGGACAGTCCCTTGTCTGAAATAGCAGCGAGGGCTCACCTTTTTGTCGTCACATGCCAAAAGCGCACACGTGCACACACATGCCTGCACCCATAGTGCAATGCATGCGTGACACCCTGCCTTCCTGCACATACGTGCGCCTCCCGTGCCATGCACCTCTGCACATGCACACACGACTGGACTGCCATTTGTCAGAGATGGTGTAGAGTCTCCTGCTTGGGCAGGGGGTTGGACTAGATGACCTACAAGGTCCCTTCCAACTCTGTTAATCTGTAAGATGTCTCCCTTGCTCCTTCTTCCCTTCCCTAGACTAGCCAGGCCCGGTTCCTGCAACCGTTCATCGTGTGTTTGAGCCTCCCGTCTCCTCGTCATCCTCTGCTTGCTCTTCTCTGCACTCTTTCTGGAGTCTCAACATCTTTTTCTAGGGTGGGGACCAAACCTGGATGCAGGACTCTAGGTAAGTGAATGAATGCAGAAGTAGAACTTGCAATGCTATCTCGCCGAGCAGCACCGTGGAAATGCTCCCAGCCTCTTCTCTGCAAGCTTCGCGAACCCCAAGGCTGTGAGCTTCGAACAAGACCCTTTCCTAAGAGATCTGTAGGGGGTGCACATAAGCGCACCAACGTGCCTACTGTTCCTGTCCTATTGTTTCTTTTTATTTTTCTTCTATGTACCCATTTCATGTATTCATAACTATGTATATACTTATGCCTGTTATCTTGTAAGCGATGTCTGCAGCTCTCTGGAAACGCTTCTGACCCACCAAGGCTTCCAAACCAACCACGGTCTAATCAAGGGCCAACCAATCCCTCTGGGCTCCAATGAGTACGTAACCATCCAAACCTACAGAAATGCAGCTCCGAGGAAGTTGCTAAACCCACCCACTTCGCACCTCCATAAATATTTTTTTTTCCGAGTCTTCAAGATGGCCCACCGATGGTTGTGTGTTGAGCAAACAAACCGACTCTGCTGGTGTTGAGCTCAAATATCTCAGCCTTGGTCCTTATCATTCAAGGGTCGCTGACAGCGGCCACCAACATTAGCCTCAAAACTGGGGGGAAGCAAATACACCCCACCCCAAAATAAATGCAGCCACCGTGAGACATGCAGGGGACCGATTTTACAAGGGGGGATGTGGATGTCCTTCAGAGGGAAACAACATAATAGAAAATTCCCTGTGAGGTGCTCCATTCCTGGAATGTATAGCATGAGGAATAGCATAAGGTCTCCTGCTTGAACAGAGGGGTGGGCTAGAAGACCTCCAAGGTCCCTTCCAACCAAGTTATTCCGTATTCTTCTGAGGATGTAGGGAAATGTTGTCTTTGGGTGTAGAGGTAAAAGTTTTGTTGTGTGTAGTTAGTTTTGGTATAGATGTTCTCTCCACATTGTGGAAGTCTTTGGTGTTAGTAGACTATAAGAAGTCCCGGATATACGACCATAATGGAGCCTGCGTCAGGATTCTGGCAGTTCCCCCCCATTTAAATCATGAGTCTCGAGCCAAACTTCCAAAACTTAAAAAGGATTTATTGGGAGTTAACATGTCCGGCACTGCCTGGGTGTAGCCGACTCTGAGACACATCATTCACTGTCACCCTTGACCCTGGTTTTTCCCTCCACACCCTGGGTGTATCCTAATTCACATTCTCCAATGGGACACCTCCATAGCCCAGAGTCATCAATCGGGCTCTCCAGTTAGAATTTTGCACGGCAGAAACTTCAGCCTTGAAAACATTTATGGAATGCAGTTTCGGTTCCCAAGCTGCTGCCCGGCCCCCCCCCCCCCTCCCTATCTCTTGGCAACTCTAAAAAGACCATAGAAATATTTTATGAGTTGATAGCCTGCCCCTTACGGTTGTAACTCAGGACCACGGATCTCCCTATGTGACCGACCTGATGTTACTCTTTTACTGACCGTCAAGCCAAGGCACAAAATCCCACATAGGTTGTATAAATCCTCTCAACCCGCTTACGAAAATAATATTTTATTTTTTTTAAAAAAAAGAAGACAAACGCATTGTATCAGGAATTTTTTTCTTCTTTCTGAGTCACACAAAGAAAACCGCAAGCAATTGTGAAGAATGGGCTGATTTCCCAGCACAGAGATTTCAAACCCATTTTATTTGATTGCAACCTCTGAAGGAGCCGAGATAGGAAAACCAGAAGAGAAATCCCAAATCAAATCACCATATAGTTTGAAGCCATCCTGCCCAGTGATTTAAAACTCAAAAGCCCAGCAAGGCCGTTTATACAAATCAAAGAGGAAGCAATTTCGGTCATACTGCAAGTCCAAGAGGCACAAGTATATTCATTATTGATTAGGTATCTTTTTTTTTTCCCCTTAAGTGCTCGTAATGATTTCTCTTGCAGACCTCTCGGCTGTTACAACTCTCCTGCGAGGTAGGACTGCTGTGGTGGTGCAGTGGCTAAATGGCAGGATTGCCGGCTAATTCTGCCCACTGCCAGCAGTTCAATCCTGACCAGCTCAAGGTTGACTCAGCCTTCCATCCCTTCCGAGGTGCGTAAAATGAGGACCCAGATTGTTGGGGGCAACAGGCTGACTCTGTAAACCGCTTAGAGGGGGGGTTGGAAAGTACTGTGAAGCGGTATATAAGTGAATTGATATAAAAGTGCTAATACTATTGCTATTCCCTTTCTCCTTCCTTCCTTCCTTCCTTCCTTCCTTCCTTCCTTCCTTCCTTCCTTCCTTCCTTGTGGTTAGAATGCAGTATTGCAGGCTGACTCTGCCCACCACTAGCAGTTCGATCCTGACCAGCTGGCTCAAGGTTGACTCAGCT
The DNA here is from genome assembly GCF_900518725.1 of Notechis scutatus. The sequence continues at coordinate 99,890 of NW_020717121.1, read as the reverse complement.
TTCCATCCTTCCAAAGTGAGGATCCAGATTGTTGGGGGCAAAAGACTGACCCTGTAAACCGCTTAGAGAGGGCTGTGAAGCACTGTGAAGCTGTACATAAGTCTAAGTGCTATTGCTGTTATTCTTTCTTTTCTCCTTCTTTCCTTCCTTCCTTCCTTCCTTCCTTCCTTCCATAACTCTGCCAACTGCCAACAGTTTGATCTTGACTGGATCAAAGTTGACTCAAACTTCCATCCTTCCGAGGTGGGTAAAATGAGGACCCAGATTGCTGGGGGCAAGAGGCTGACTCTGTAAACCGCTTAGAGAGGGCTGGAAAGCACTGTGAAGTGGTATATAAGTCTAAGGGGTTGTTGTGTTATTTTTCCTGCATTATCAAATGTGGGGAACGGAAATTATTTATTTATTTATTTTGTCAAACAATTATTAGATAACAGGTATAAGTATAAACATGATTATAAATACATGAAATGGATACGAAGAAGGGGAAAAAAAAGAAACAATAGGACAGGGACGGTAGGCACATTGGTGCGCTTATGCACGCCCCCTACAGACCTCTTAGGAAAGGGGTGAGGTCAATAGTAGACAGTCTTATGTTGAAGATTTTGGAGTTTGGGGAAGTCAAAGAAGGCAAACAAAGGACAAAACTTTTGTGTACCAGGCTACCTAATATAGGTAATCCCCAACTTACAATAGTTCTTTTAGCGAGTGTTCAAAGTTATAACGGCAAAACAGTGAGTTACGACCGTTTTTCACACTTATGACTGTTGCGGCCTTCCCATGGCCACATGATCAGAATTCATGCGCATGACAACCGGTTCCTATTTATGATGGTCGCTGTGTCCCCAGGTTACGTGATCGCCTTTTTGCGAACTTCTGACATGCAAAAAATCCACAAGGAAGCCAGATTTGCTGAACAACCGCATGACTCAGTCAACAACTGCAGGGATTCACTTCATAACTGTGGCAAGAAAGGTCATAAAATGGGACAAAAACTCACTTAACAAATTTCTCGCTTGGCAACATAAATTTCAGGCTCAATTGTGGCCGTAAGTCGAGAACTGCCTGGAAAGTGGAATACTCAATTCCACTTTAATTATAGGTTGTGGAACCCAATCTCTTTGGGTTCGAATTCAAAATCGAGCCGTTTTGTTCCAAGAACCTTTCCCTCCTTCCTTTTTTCCTTCCTTCCTTTCTCTTTCTTTCTTTTTCTCTTTCTCTTTTTCTTGCTTTCTCGCTTTCTCTTTCTCTCTTTTTCCTTCTTTCTTTCTCTTTCTCTTTTTCTTTTTCTCTTTCTCTCTCTTTTTCTTTCTTTTTCTTTCTTTCTCGTTCTTTCTTTTTCTTTCTTTCTTTTTCTTTCTTTTTCTTTCTCTCTTTCTCTTTCTTTCTCTCTTTTTTCTAACCCTCTGCCTGATTTTGACCCCAGAGACCATTGGAGAACACATTGCTGAAAACCAGCAGACCGAGTCAGCAAAGTTCAACCTGCAGAGCAAAAACCTGGAAACACGGAGCAAAGTCTATATCAGGGTGCTGGGAAATAAAATGTTTTATTGTTCTCACCGTATTATAAAAAAAGAGGTTGAGACTCCGGAAGGAGTGCAGAGAAGAGCAACGAAGATGATTTGGGAGCTGGAGGCTAAAACCTACGAAGAATGGTTGCAGGAATTGGGTGTGTCTAGTTGGATGAAAAGGAAGGCGTGATAGCAGTCTTCCAATATCTAAGAGGCTCCTACAAAGACGAGGGAATCCAACTATTTTTCAAAGCACCAAAAGGCAAGATGAGAAACAACGGATGGAAATTAACCAAGGAGAGAAGCAACCTAGAATTAAGGAGATATTTCCTAAGCAATCGGCCAGTGGGACAGCTTGCCTTAAGCTGTGGGTGGCTCCATCATTGGAGGCTTTCAAAAAAAGAGTGGACAACCATTTGTCTGAAAGAGTAAAGGGTCTCCTGCTTGAGCAGGGGGTTAGACTAGAAGATCTCCATGGTCCCTCAACTCTGTTATTCTCTTAAATTGGACCCAAGGCAACGAGAAGCACAGAAAACATTTCCGAAGCTCAGTTTGATAGCCTCATGCAATTCCTTTCTCTTGAAAAGATCTGGATTTCTGGCACCCTGGTTTGGGTTGAAGACTGTCCTCAGCACCCACGTCTCACAAGCCGTGGGGTTTGCAAAGGATTCAGGGAAGCACTTCCCCAAATATGGCATCATTAACCTCAAAATGGAGGGTCTCCATGAACGATTACTTGGAAAGTGATCCATCTCTGGAGAACTCAAAAGGAGGCCACATTGAGGAAGACCTGATCCCAAATCAGGACCACGTTGGAAAGGACCACATTGAAAAAGAACCAATGACACCATCCACGGGAGGCAATAGTCCAGCTTCTTCTTAAAAAGCCTCCAGAGATGGAAAAACCACCGTACATACCTCACCGTTAAATGAGATCTCAGTAGTTGCAACTTATGAGAGCATTTCTGGTCCTGGTATAATCTTTATTCCAACTTGATGGAATTGAACATGGCTACTTAGGTCTCCCTTTAAGTCCCCAGGTCCTCCAGCCTCTGCTCACAAGGCATGTTCCCCCAACTCCATCTATCATCGTCAATGACCTCATTTGAAGCTGCTCTAACCCAACTGTCTCCTTTCTCCTGCTGGAAACAGGACACAAGGACACTGAGCCCCCAAGTATGATCTCACCAGGCACGAGTAGAGGCAAACAATGACTTCATGTGTCTTTGATATAAGTCTCCTAATGCAGCGCAGAAGCGCCATAGACCAGTAGTTTCCACGCTGCTGGCCCACATTCAACTTGCTGTCAACAACCCCACCCAAATCTTTTTCAGATCCAGTGTTCTCCAGCCAGGAATCCCCCCATTTTGTGAGGCCTATAGGCATTTGTCACTCGCTCATCAGAACACAGTTTCTATTTTTCCCCTTTCAGCCCAATCTTCCAACTGGATCCAACTGGGGAGATTTTTAAAAAGGGGGCAAGCAAGAATGAGCCCACCGTGAAGTGTTAAAAGTTTCACATGATTTGTGAAAGGTAAAAGTAAAGGTTCCTTTACTTGCACACATACATGCTAGTCGTTTCCGGCTCTTGGGTGGCGCTGTTCATCGCCGTTACAAAGCCGAAGAGCCAGCGCTGTCCGAAGACGTCTCCGTGGTCATGTGGCCGGCAGGACTAAACGCCGAAGGTGCATCGAACCCTGTTCCCTTCCCACCAAAGTGATCTCTATTTTTCTACCTGCATTTTTACGTGCTTTCGAACTGCTAGGTTGGCAGAAGCTGGGACAAGGAATGGGAGCTCACTCCATTACACGGCGCTAGGGGATTCAAACCGCCAAACTTTCTTGATCGCCAAGCTCAGCATCTTAGCCGCTGAGCCACCGCATCCCCTTATGATTTGTAAAGTCCTTCCTAAATCTAGATCTTTCAGTAGACAACTCCCCACATTCGTCTACCGAGTTACCTACTCGCCTCCCAAAGGTGCTTTTTTTCAAGAGACAACTGGACTTTCTGGTTTTTTTCTTTGAAGACGTTTCGCTTCTCATCCAAGAAGCTTCTTCAGCTCTGACTGGATTTCTTAAAAAAAAAAAAAAACTCCTGAAAACAAGCACCTTTGGGACCACCACGACCTGAATGACAGAATCTCCATAGATGATTATCTACCTTATAGACGTTAACCACAGTTGATTGAGTCAACGCGCCCAACTTGGAACTGGGCCTGGCTAGTCTACTGAAGAGAAGGACCAGGGGAGACAGGTGAGCAGAGTTCCAATATTTGAGGGGCTGCCACAGAGAGGAGGAGGGAGGGTCAAGCTATTTTCTAAAGCACCTGAAGGCCAGACAAGGAAGAATGGATGGAAACTGAACAAGGAGAGATTCAACCTGGAAATAAGGAGGAATTTTCTGACCCTGAGAACAATCATTGCCTTTGGAAGTTGTGGGAGTTTCATCACTGGAGGCTTTCAAGAAGAGCCTGGACTGCCATCTGTCAGAAATGGTGTAGGGTCTCCTGCTTTGGCAAGAGGTTAGACTAGATGACCTACAAGATCCCTTCCAACTCAATTAATCTGAAATTTCCTGGATCTACAAGGCACTCGAGAAGCCGGTAGCCCAAACTGAGCTCAGCTAAAAAGTAGTTGCTTCATGATATGCTCCAGGGTTGCCCTTTAAGCCAACGTTACCAGGGATCTTTGAATTGTTTTCTTGGGATGGCAAGAAATGGATTAATCAGTGGAACGACTTGCCACTAGAAGTTGTGGATGCTCCAACATGGGAGGTTTTAGCCTGGACAATTGTTTGTCTGAAATGGTCTAGTGCAGAGGTCTCCAAACTTGGCAACTTGGAGACTTGTGGACTTCAACTCCCAGCATAGCTGGCTGAGGAATTCTGGGAGTTGAAGTCTACAAGTTTTAAAGTTGCCAAGTTTGGGGATCCCTGGTCTAGTGCTTGAGCAGAGGGGAGGGAGGGGGGTTGGACTAGAAGGCCTCCAAGGGTCCCTTCCAACTCTGTTATTCTGGTTAAACTGGGCTTCCCACAAGCCATGCTCAGGGAGAGACGTTGAGCTGGAAGGGAGAACAAACGTTTCTCAAGAGTTATGACGCCTTCACGTCCTTCCAAGGTTAATGGGTCCTCTGAACTCTCTTCTTTTCAACAAGAATAGCTGGAAGGCAAGCATTCCAGGTGATCAGAGCTTGGACGAAACAAGAAAAAAATGGGAAAAAATGAGAGAACATCCCATCAGATGAGGATGTAATTTGGAAAATACTAGACTGTGTGGAGATGTGGAGATGGTCAGGCACGCCCGCACAGCGGGCGGGGCGAGGATGTCACACGTGCATTGCATCATGGGTGCAGGCACACTCACGCATGTGCACCCACGTACTTTCAGCATGCAGACGACAAAAAGGTTAGCCATCCCTGTACTAGACAGTGCAAAGGTGTTTAGATTGACCTTAAAAATAAAGGTTATAAAGAAGACACAGAATATCACTTAACATGGAATATATTTTACGAGTGGCTAGAAATAAAAGGTAGAAATCAGGTGAAGAAAGGTGATTGCTATGTAAGAATTAAATACAAAGAAGGTTGACAATTAGAAACATGTCAATATAGTTAATACAAATATAAATAAGCTAATACAAGAAATTCAGTTAAAATTATTTTGTTACACTATCATCATCGTTACTAGTATATATGTTGATATTTCTGTTTGTTTTTTCTTTTGCTTTTTTGTAAATGATATGCCCTGACAATACACTGTTATTCAAAATGTTTATGAATAAAAATCTCTCTCTCTATATATATTAAAGTGAAATACCACTCATGCATCATCACAAAATCTCCAGAACCGTAAAGCCTACAAACTTGAAACTTGGCACCTATGTTCCTCTTGGCTTCTAGGTGCTCACTACGAAAGGATTTTTCAAAATGACCATCAGAGCATTAATATTTCGTATAGTATTATTATTAACACACTCTGATGCTAAGGAGTTCTACTCCCCCTCCTCACCTGGAAAGAAATCTCTTCCAAAGGCAAAACACAAGCAGAGGAGTTTCAGTTTTAGTTTCGCAACATCAAGCAGCCTTAGTACAGAACAGTTGAGCTAAGCCGTGCCCAGGCTCCTTGCTGTCTCCTCCTTGCTCACACAGCAAATACTGTTTCAGTTTCCAAACAGCCCTCAACTCTCTCACACACTGACAGGACGCTAGCCAGATGAATACCCATGGATGCTGGTAGGCAGAGGCAGATACTTTTTTCCCCTTTATTTTCCTCCCCCAAAACTAAGCCCAACCACATAGTTTCATAGCAAAGCACGGGTATCCAGCTAGTAGAACTATAAATAAGCTAATACAAGAAACTCAGTTAAAATTATTATTACTAGTATATATGTTGGTGTTTCTGTTTGTTTTTCCTTTTGCTTGTTTGTTAATGATTTTCCCTGACAATACACTGTTATGCAAAATGTTTATGAAAAAAATTAAAACTATATTTAAGAAATAAGACCATTAAAAGGGGCTCTGGGAGGCAAGCAGGGCTGACCCCCATCTTACAAAGACAGCAGTGAAGTTGTCACGCTTTGGGAAGTCACACCGGGAGGATCTAAGATTCCAGAACTAAGAATATATATATTTTTCCCCCCCTAGCAGGAAGTTATCCCAGCCCCTTTTCCCCCTCTTTGCTCAGGGGCCTTGCATGCATTGTTGGCCACGGTCCATTCCTAGAAACAAACCGCTAATTCACGTAGTCCTCGACTTACAACAGTTCACTGCAAGTTACAACAGCGTGGGGGGGGGGGAAGCAATCTAAGAATGTTTCTCACACTTCCGACCACTAGCGCATTCCCGTGGTCGCATGATCAAAATTCAGACACTTGGCAACTGACTTGTATTTATGACCGTCGCAGTATCGTTACGTGATCCCTGTTTGCAACCTTCGGGCGAGCGAAGTCATTGGGGGGAGAGGGAAGCAAGATCCACTTAACAACCAGGTTACTAATTTTGCAGTTGCAGTGATTCACTTAACAACCGTGGCCAGGAAGGTTGTAAAATAGGGCAGAGCTCTGTCACACCTATGTCGGAGTCTGAATCCGAGGAGGAAGGCAAACAGCTGACACAGGGAGTGGGAGTGTGGCTCCGTTGGCTGTGGAGGAAACTGAGGAAGGGCAAAGTCCGGCTGGGCAGAGCAGGGGAGAGGTAGAGCAAGGGAGAGGGAGTTCAGAGGAAGACCCAGGCCTACTCCCTAGGGCATGCAGGGAGGAACGGAGAAGGGAGCAACGTGGCTGCATGGCTTACGGGGGGAGGAAAGGGCCCTGATTCCCTTCATTAGGCACACCTGGGAATGAGAGTTTAAAAGAGATGCAAGCAGCGTGCAACAGCTGCTGGGAGCAAACATGAGTTTATCTTATGTTGATTTTACTTATCTGTGTTCCTGGCATTGTCTGGAATTCTTGCTCCTGCCCTGCTGGACTAATTGCCTCATTTTGCCTTGATTGGACTTAATAGTTACAGTTTTTGTTGACCACATTTTTGACTTGATTCTTTGCAGCCCAAGGCTGTTCCTGGGAGAGTTTTTCTCCAGCCCAGAAGGTAACCTGGACATTGGGGGCAAAGTTGGAGCTAATAAAGGGACTCTTATTGCTTATCTGACTGTGTTGCCTTTGTGCCACGCCCCTCTGGGTCATCACAAGCTCACTTAACCAGTGTGTCACTTAGCAAGAGAAATTTGGAACTCATTAATGGAGGTCGTAAGTCGAGGACTGCCTTTGTTACAGTTGTAGCCCTCTTCCAATCCTTGCTAATTCCTGGTTTTCCTTCTCCAAGCAACGATCTCTCGCTTAATCTCTTGACACACTTACCTCGAAACAGCCAGAAGAGTCATAAAATAGCTCACTTAACTGCTTCACTTAGCAAGACATTTGGGGCTCAATTGTGGTTGAAAGTCAAGGACTAACTGTATCTATTGCAGAGTCATACACCTTTTTTCTTGCAGCAATGGCTAAAGCTACATTTACAGGTAGACCTCGACTTGCAACCCAAAGTGCTTAACAGAGTAACAGAGGGGGTATTTTGGGGCTCCTCGTCCCCCCCCCCCCCCACCCACCCAAGCAGGAGACCCTACCCCATTTCTGACAGATGGCCGTCTGGTCTTCAAAGCTTCCACTGATGAAGCTCCCACAACTTCTGAAGGCAAGTCGTTCCATTGAATATAGAATAACAGAATTGGAAGGGACCTTGTAGGTCATCTAGTCCAACCCCACCACCCAAGCAGGAGACCCTACACTATTTCTGACAGATGGCAGTCCAGTCTCTTCTTGAAAAGCTTCCAGTGATGAAGCTCCCATAACTTCCGAAGGCAACTTCTGTTCCATGGGTTGATTGCTCTCACTGTCAGAAAGTTTCTCCTTATTTCCAGGCTGAATCTCTCCTGGATCAGTTTCCATCCATTGTTCCTTGTCTGGTCTTTAGGTTCCTTGGAAAACAGCTTGACCCCTTCCTCCTCTCTGGGGCAGCCCCTCAAATACTGGAAGACTGCTATCCTGTCTCCCCTGGTCCTTTTCTTCCCTAGACTAGCCAGGCCCAGTTCCTGCAACCAACCGTTCACCGCATATTTTAGTCTTCAGTCCCCTCATCGTCCTGGTTGCTCTTCTCTGCACTCTTTCTAGAGTCTCAACATCTTTTTTATAGTGTGGTGACCAAAACTGGATGCACTACTCTAGGTGTGGCCTTACTAAGGCTTTATAGTAGAGTGGTATTAGTACTTCCCTTGATCTTGATTGTATCTCTCTGTTAATGCAACTGAGGATTGAGGACTACCTGGATGCAGGTTCTTGAGATCTCGTGGAGTCAAAAGGCAGCTTCCGTCCTCATTAAGGATGGCTCTGGGCCCTTCCCAAAGACCCGCCAATCTTAATGAGCACATCTGATCCTCTGGCTTAAAAGGTGAAACATTTATTTTACTGTTTAAGTGGCTGTTTTGCAATTGTGGAGCCCAAAAGGGGAGTGGATTACCTGAATTAAATCCATTTGCAAGCACCAACCTGGGCAACAGAAGGATTTCAGTCAGTTGATGAGTCAATTAAACCAGGCAGGTTTGTGGTAAAGCTTCTATCCCTCCACCGAAGGCACAAAATATTTCTACAGGTACCCTGTTTCCCCAAAATTAAGACCCCCCCCCAACCAGAAAATAAGACCTAGCGTGATTTTTCAGCTCTGCTCGTAATATAAGCCCTATCCCAAAATTAAGCTAAAATCGTCAGCCAGACGGACATTTAGTACTGGACCTCCCCACAAAATAAGACCTAATGCGTCTTTTTGGAGCAAAAATTAACGTAAGACCCAGTCTTATTTTCAGAGAAACACGGTTAATCCTCACTTTACAGCCACCATTGAGCCCAATATTTCTGCTGCTAAACGAGACAGTTGTTGAGTTTTGCCTCATTTTACAGCCTTTCTTGCTATGGTTCTTAAACTAATCTGTGAGGTTGATAAGTCACACAGTTGTTAAGTGACCCTTCACTTTGCTTGTCAGGTCACCAAAGGGAATCACGTGATCCTGGGATACGGCAACTGTCATAAGTAGATGCCAGTTGCCAAGCATCTGTTGTGGTTAGCCGGCAGCAGGTGCAGACGGCTGAGGAGAGCGAGGATGCAGATGAGGAGCCAGGACCATTAGCTAGTGGACTGCTGCCTTCAGAGATTGTGGGGGCTGGGAGCAGCAATGAGGAGGTTCCCGAGGAGCCTGTGCCAAGTGCACGTACGTGCAGGATTGCTCGGAGGAAAGAGCAGTTGCAACAGCATGGGCGACTCGGGAGTAAGGCTGCGAGGTAATGGCCCCTCCTTCAAGAAGATAAAAGCCAGCTGTGAATTGGACGTTCCTTGCAGGAAGCAAAGACGTTTTGAAACTCCAGCCTCGTGGACATTCCAGTATCTTAAGTTGGTATTTGAAGACTCTTGTGTTGTGAAATATTTCTTATCTGTGATTCTTGGCAGCCTCACAGAGTTTTGGCGAGGCTCATGCTTATCGAAGTTAATTAGTTTGCAGCAGCCTATTTTAACCAGGGATTCATAAGAATCATTAAAAGGTTTCTGTTCCCTTTGGTTCGTGTTTGTTTTATTGGAAAAGGGTTTGGGTCAGAACAGCATCTGAATTTTGATCCCGTGACCACGGGGATGCAGCAACGGTCCTAAGTGTGAAAAATGGTCATAAATCACATTTTTCAGTGCCACTGTCACTTTGAACAGTCACTCAATGAACTGTTGTAAGTCAAGGACCACTTGTATAACTCTCATTTGATATTCATTGCATCTCAATTCTTTCTGCATTTTTTTCGTATTCCTTGAATTCTCCTATTCTCCTCTCTGGACCAGACCGGGTGGAAGTGGGATGACTTGTTGGCTAACCAAAAGGGATTCTTTTATTATTTTTTTCCCAATTAACCCAAAATCATTTCAAGAAGAAATCTGACAGACACACAGCAGAGTGATGGTGGAAATAGAACCGTGGCTTTTGCAAAATTTAGGATTAGGACCAGAAAACCTTTCAATTCTTACCAAAAAAAAAAAGAAGACCAGAACGCAAAAGTTGTCAGTTTCTAACCAGGTGCAAGAAAGTCACCCCAAATTTCCTGCTTGAAGATTTTGCAGAGAGGATGTATTTCAGACCTTAAGGTTCTAAGACAGTTTCATAATATCTAAATTTCTCAAAAGGAAAATAAAACAAAGACAAAGTCAGAAAAATGAATCAGAGAAAGCTAGAAGTGAAAGAAGGGGAAGTTGCTAAACCCACCCACTTCGCACCTCCGTAATTATTTTTTTTCGAGTCTTCAAGATGGCCCACCAATCGTTGTGTGTTGAACAAACAAACCGACTGCTGGTGTTGAGCTCAAATATCTCAGCCTTGGTCCTTATCATTCAAGGGTTCCTGACAGCGGCCACCAACATTAGCCTCAAAACTTGGGGGGAAGCAAATACACCCCACCCCAAAATAAATGCAGCCATCCTGAAACATGCAGGGGACCAATTTTACAAGGGGGATGTGGATGTCCTTCAGAGGGAAACAACATAATAGAAAATTCCCAGTGAGGTGTTTCATTCCTGGAGGTTTTCAAGAAGAAATCAGACAGACATTGATCTGGAATAGCATAAAGTCTCCTGCTTGAGCAGGGGGTTGGACTAGAAGACCTCCAAGGTCCCTTCCAACTATGTTATTCTGTATTCTTCTGAAGACATAAGGGTGTTTATCTTTTGTTGTAGAGGTAGATATAGTAGCAGTTTGTGTAGTAGTTTTTGGTGTAGAGGATCTGTACGTTTCTCGAATTTTTTTTTATTAAATATTTCTAAAAAGGACGATAAAAATGAAAGCAAAGGAGAAAAAATACAAGAAAGGGAAAGTAAAAGGAAAGTAGAGAAGAAGCCACTTTTCTTTTCAGCAATCAAAAGAACAATTTCAAATTTATTCTACCTTAAAACCTAGCTCTCCTTTATCAACTCTATCCTGTCTAATCATAGAAATAAATTGCAAGATCTTTTTCCCCCCCCTGCTTTGTGCCTAAAGGCCTTTAATTGTTTTCCAGGCAGGAATCAACTTAAATATTATCTTTTTCTATAATCAAAGTCAATTTAGACATCTGAGCAAGTTCCATCATCTTCAGCAACCTTGGGTAGCAATCCCGAATTTTTCCAACAACGTTGTGCAAACAACCATCTCGCTCCTGGGCTTATCAAGGTACGAAAACAAACGTCCATATTTTTTTTCCAACTATCCTTCCATCCATCCCAAAAGCAGAAACCTCTGGTCTCAAATTGTATACAGGTAGTCCTCGAATTACAACTTTGTTTAGTGACTGTAAAAAGTTACAACGGCACTGAAAAAAGGGACTTATGACCATTTTTCACCGTTACCTTTCCAGCATCCGCATGATCAGGTGGTCAAAATTCAGATGCTCGGCAACTGACTCATATTTATGACGATTGTGGAATCCCAAAGTCATGTGGTCCCCTTTTGCGACCTTCTAACAAGCAAAGTCAGTGGGGAAGCCAGATTACTAACATACCCACTGCCATGATTCACTTAACAACAGAGGCAAGAATGGTCATAAAATGGGGCAAAATTCAATGTCTCACTTAACAACAGAAAGTTCGGGCTCAATTATGATCGTACATTAAGGACTACCTGTATTAATTCTTAAAATCCTCTGCATTCACGTAATGTATCTCTGAATGTGGAATTTTCTAGCTTTTTTACAGGGTGACCACACACAATAAAATGCCCTCTCTTGCCTACATTTGCAACGTAAATAAAATGTTTTCCGTCAAGTGAAGATCATCCACTAAAGTTGTAACTGAATGGGACATGATTGAGCTGAAGAGTTCAAGAATGTTTCGCTTCCAATTATTTTCCATGAGTGTCTTGTTGGAAGATGTTGACTTAGGCAACCTAAAGTTGGCTTGTTTCAAGAACCCTGCTCTAATCAATCAAGTCACATTTCTTGTATCAGCCTTCCTTAATGTGCAAACCCAACTAAAGTTGGCTTGTTTCAAGAACCCTGCTCTAATCAACCAAGTCTTGGTGGGTGTTGTGTTTTGGGGGGGAAGGGATTGTGTAAACCAAGATACTACAAGCCAGTTGAAGGCTTCCTTAATGGGCACACCCAACTAAGTGTGGCTTATGGAAATCACAATTAACCCAAGACTCCACAACATGTGTAAATTGGTCTCTAAGCTACAGACGCTTTCCTTCTGGATCACTTTGCTCTCAACTTACTCCATCAGGAAGGGTATGTGTAAAAACATGAGCGTAAGCCAAGCCACAGTTTAGGGCTTCGTCAATGTGCAAACTCAACTAAATGTGGCTTACTTCACTCTCAACTCCTCCACCAAATGTCTGAATTTTGATGCAACCATGGGGATGCTATAACGGTGGTAAGTATAGTCATAAGTCCCTTTTTTCAGTGCCGTTGTAACTTCAGTCACTAAATGAAAGATTGTAAATTGAAGATTATATTCTGTGGGAAGATTTAAAGCTGTCCCAATATTGGGGGCGCCAGCTCTGAATACAGGAGAGATTTTACAGGCAGACTGGGCACATTTATCTCACCTGGGGAAACAAATTACCTGTGCCCAGGGTCAAAGGTCATCCATTCCAAGCCCTCTCCTGATTAAATCTGCACCCCAACCATTCAACCTGGTTGGGCTTGGCACCCTGCAGGTTAAACAGGCTTCTATTACCATCTGTGTTGGCATTCACAGGACTCGGCCAACCAAGCCACATAATTTAACCCAAACCACATGAGAGCTTAATGAGAGTTTAACTATTAATAATTTAATCCATATGGTAAATTTATTTTCAACCTTGGCAACTTTAAGACACGTGGACTTCAACGCCCAGAGTTCTAGCCACTTCATCATTTTATTTTTCACAGACAGGCAAGTTGGAAAATGAGCTGCATTAAGATGCAAAAAAAGAAAAGAAAAGAAGCATTTTGGCCCAGCAGTCATCCTGACTTTTCCCCTGCTGCTTTAAGTAAGAGCACTGCACAAGGAAACAAAACACAGAACCAAACACACTTATTAACTTAAAATCGCAATTAAAACTTAAGAAGACCTAGCCTGCCACGTGTCAGGCAAGCGTTTAACTCAGAGGTCTCCAAGCTTGGCAACTTCAAGACTTGTGGACTTCAACTCCCAGAATTCTCCAGCCAGCTGGCTGGAGAATTCTGGGAGTTGAAGTCCACAAATCTTGAAGCTGCCAAGTTTGGAGACCTCTGATTTAACTATATCTGCGTAAGTTTCTACCTTAAAAAGGCAGGCTGCTTGTTTGAAAAATGAACCCACTGATGCTTCCAACTGAAAACAGCAATGGCCCTCTGCTATTTTCCTACTAATAGCAGGAATCTTTGAAAGCCCCGAGGATTTTTCTCCAACCAATATTTGCACACCCACCCTTTGCAAGCTCAGTGAAAATCCCAGCCAAACCTGATCAATTCCTTCACATTCTGCCTTGTCAATTTCAAATGGTTTTTGTTTTTTTTTTGCAAGAAATTATTACAGAGAGAAAGCAGGGCAGGCCAACATGACTGGAGGCCAAGCAGGCCGGGTCCCTCCGCCAGTGCAAACACACACGCTTGCACACTTAAAAGCTTTTGCTCAAACTTCACGAACTGCAGTTCCCAGCAGCCTCAGGGAGGAAAACACCATTTCCGCAGCCACCAAAAAAAAAAAAAACACGCCTGGGAGCAACCAAGAGAAGAAAAATAAAAACCACAGGAACTCTGATTCCAAGACCTAAAAACACTGGGAAAGACTTAAATAAAAGGATAAAACCAAAACATTGCATTTAAATATCATCTATAATAAAGAAAGGCTAGGTAGATTTGATTATACAGATCCGGAACAATTCAAAGCTGAGTGCATGGAGGAAGTTTAACCCTGTTTCTGCTGTTTGCAAAGACTGTGTAGTTCAGCTGTTACCCTGTGGTTGTACGAGTGGGGGGACAAACAAGGTGAAAACAGAAAAGATTTCCTAAAAGTTGCAACTTCACACACACACACCCAGACCAGAGGGATCTCAAGCTAAAAAGTTGCCAATTGTTCAATTCAACAGGCCTGCAAGCCTGAACGACCCTTCCTCTCTTCCTTGCTCTAAAAGCTGGGTGTGAAGATGCTGACCCGGGTTGAGCAATTCAAAGTTTGTTCCACGAGTTCCATCTGCAAAGGATGCAACACTGCACACCTGGGGTAGCAGCCACAACAGTTGGGTTTTCACACTCCCCGAGGCTTGGGGGAGGCTCCCAGTGATCTCCAACTGTTAGGACCTGCACAGTTAGGCCCGTTCACAGGCCAAAGGTTCAAGCCCACAAGGGCCATTCCCACGACCTAACCGGTTATTTCCCCCCCACACACACACACACACAATGCAGAATGCATTTGTGGTCAGGCCCCGTAGACCCAAGAACTCAGCTCAGCTAACCACGGTTAAACTTCCTTGACTCAATCCAACCAAGGGGTTCCTTTTCCGAGGTGTTGGGCTCTCTAAAATGAGCCTTGTTGGTGCAGTTCACACAACTCCTGGTCAATTCCCATGGGTCCACTGCACCCAAGACTACAGACCTCGTAGGAAGCCTTAACCCCCAAAGAGACCCCTCCAAAACTGTTCCAAGGGTCCAACCAGGCATTTGGCGGGGGAAAGGAGGGGGGATTTAAAGGAAAAGCGCATCTTTCCCCTCACCCAAACAGGCAAGCATCCAAATTAATTAAAATTACTCCACCATTTAGCCGCCTAACCCCAAGTCTGAGTCTAGACAGAACTTCCTCTGGGGTGGGGGGGAGCAGAAACACCGAGCACGAAGGGAACGGGGGAAAAAAAACATGTTTTCCGGCTAGGCCCCTCCCCGAACTGTGTGTGTCCGCGCGTATACACGCGTGTGCTTTCCACGCCGTTTCCCCCTCCGCCTTCCACCTCTCTCTCCTTTCCTTCCTGCGGGCGCCCGCTTGCAAATGCAGAGTATTCTTCCCTCAACGCCCCCCCCCCCGCCTCCCCGTTTCCTTCTCAGCCGCCCCAAAAGTGCTGAAAAGGACTCTCGTCGCGCTTTTTCGGGGCGAGCAAAACAAGCCAACAGAAAAATAAAATAAAATCAATTGTTTTGGTTTTGTTTTAAAGAAGAGCAGATTTTTCCCCCCCCCTGCCTTTTCCGGTTGCTTGGTTGGTTTGCTTGTTTTTTTAAAAACAAAAAACAAAAAACAAAGCTTGCTATATATTGATATTCTTTCGCGGAGAGAGTGAAACAACACAAAACAACACACACACACACAAAACAGAAAAAACAAAAAACAAAGAGAAAGTGAGCTCCGCCAAGCGAGCTTGTCCTCCGACCTTACCTTAGTGCCCGAGCCGCTCCGTGCAAGGCCGCTGACCCTTCTCTCTCTTTTTTTTCCCCTTAAACACCCCCCCCCCCCAAATAATCACCAAAAAAAATAAGAATAATAATTCCTTTGGCTGCGCATCCAAAGACGTCTCCAAAATCCGTGCCAAGCTCCCAGCAGAGCGGATTCTTGGGGAGGAGTGTGTGTGTGTGTTTTTTTTTAAAGGTGGGGGGGAGGTTGCAAAAAAATAAATGATTTGAAAAAATAATAATCAAACCAACACTTTAAGAATCAAGAAAAGCCCAAAAGCAGATCCCAGGGGGACGGTGCAAGCCCTGCCACGCCGCGATCCTCTTCCCTCGGGGTCCCCCCGCCGGAGCAGCTTCCCATGGGCTCGGCGCGGTGCGTAAAAATCCGAAAGAGAGGCTACCCGGCGCTTGGTTTGGCTTGGCTGGCTTGGAAAGCTCCGTCCGCTTCGGGGGCCCGGAAATCTCACCCTCCTCCGCCTCTCCTAAGATGTCTGAAGCTCCCAGCCGGAGGAGGAGGAGGAGGAAGAGAAGAGGAGGAGACAGCAGCAGCAGCAATAGCAGCAGCAGCCGCCACCGCCGACGCGCGCCCCGCAGTTCGCAGGCTTGCGGTGGCTGCGTTTTGCAAACGGATCTATTGGATTTTTATTTGGCAAAGGGTTCAACTTTGCGGAGAGCTCCGGCTTGGCTCCGCAGAGGAGGAGGAGGAGGAAGGGAAGGGAGAGAGGAGAGGAGGGGAAGGCAGGAGGACGCCCCCTCCCCCTTTTCCCTTGTTGAAGCCGCCGCAACAGCAGCAGGAATTGAGCCCGAGCTGGGGCGCACGGTTTGCAGCAGCCTGGCTGACACTCTTAAAGGGAACGGCGCCGTCTCCGACGCCTCTGAAGCTTTGAGGGGGGGGGGGGGGGGGGAAGGTGGGCCCCCCCCCCCTAAAAAAAAAGGGGGGGGGGGTTTGCCTGGGGGGCTTGTGCCCCCCCTGCAGCTCTCCAGAAGGAGTGGTGGGCGACTTGGTTTTTTTTTTTTTTTGGGGGGGGGGGGTGGGGGGGGAGGGGGGGAAAATGTTGGGGAGAGGAGGGGGGGCCCTCTGGGAGGTGCAAGTCCTGGGAGGCCATTTGCAGGTCATTTGGGGGTGATTGGGGGGCATCCAATCCAAAGAAGACCCCCAGGTTAATGTGGATGCTGAAGGAGACCAGGCTTTTATTCCGTAGCAGGGTTCCAGATCCATTGCACGGAGCCTTAAAAGGGGGTGATTTGCTTAAGAACCGTGGCAAAAAGGCCGTCGGATCAGATGCAACTCACTTAACAACCTCTGTTCTTAGCGGCAATTGTGGTCATAAGTTGAGATCCACTTGTAGTTAAAGAAGGCACCATCGCTTAAGCCTTGGAATGCCAGCCACCTAGGTACCTTTATTAGCGTGTGGGCTGTTTTGCAGGATGCAGCCACTCAGTGCCAAAAGCCACACGTGTTCTTGTTTCACATGTGACTTTCCTGATTTCCGCTGTCTGGAATAAACCGCGTCCTGCACCCCACCCCATCCCGACATAAATTGCGTAGCAGCCATTCAATCAATATTCATTTATAATCTTCAGCGCACCATTATGGTTCTCACACAAAACCCATCACTTTTCCAGCACCTCCCATATGTCAAGATATATAATTAGCGTATTGCGGCCTATATATCTGCTAATAACTTTTGCCTGAACCCTTAAGCGAGCTTGAATTGAAGAGAGCTAATAAGGCACGGCGGCTAATCCCTTTACGAGTCTTACATGTTGGTTCAAACTTCAGAAATAAAAACATACAGGTAGTTCTCCACTTACGACCACAATGGGAAGCAGAATTTCCATTGCTAAGTGAGGCAGCGGTGAAGTCTGACTTTTTTAAAAACTTTTTTTCCCCATGGTTGTTAAGCGAACCACATGGTCATTAAGTGAATTGTGGGCTTACAAATCAGAATGGGGATCAGAATTTCTGTGGCTAAGCAAGGGTGTTGGTTATCAAAACCTGATTTTATGACTTGTTTTGCCAAAGTTGTTAAGTGTGAATGACTACAATTAATTGACTTTGCCGGGAAGGTTGCAAATGCAGATAAGGTGACCCCAGAACTCTGCAAGGGTCATAAATATCTGCCAGTTGCCAAGCACTCAGAATTCTGATCATGTGACTCTGGGGATGCTGCAAAAGTTACAAGTGCTAGGATCAATCATAAGTCACTATTTTCATTGCTGTTGTAATCACATCACTAAATCAATGGTTGTAAGATGCAGGATCTCCTTCGCATAATTAAATATGAGCCAATAGTGTGCGGTGGAAGCTAAAAAAACCAATGCAATCCTAAATTGCATTAACAAAGGGATACAATCAAGATCAAGGGAGGTACTAAGACCACTCTATAAAGCCACACCTAGAATCCTGCATCCAGTTTTGGTCACCACACTATAACAAAGATGCTGAGACTTAGAAAGAGTGCAGAGAAGATCAACCAGGATGATTGGGGACTGGAGACTAAAACATATGATGAACGGTTGCAAGAACTGGGCCTGGCTAGTCTAGGGAAGAGAAGGATCAGGGGAGACAGGAGAGCATCTTCCAATATTTGAAGGGCTGCTACAGAGAGGAGGAGGGGGTCAAGCTATTCTCCAAGGCACCTGAAGGCCAGACAAGGAATAATGGATGGTAACTGAACAAGGAGAGATTCAACCTGGAAATAAGGAGGAATTTTCTGACAGAACAATCAACCCATGGAACAGGAGTTGCCTTCAGAAGTTGTGGGAGCTTCATCATCACTGGAAGCTTTCAAGAAGAGATTGGACTGCCATTTGTCAGGAATGGTGTAGGGTCTCCTGCTTGGGCTGGACTAGATGACCTACAAGGTCCCTTCCAACTCTGTTAATCTGGAATATCTGTAATAACATCTCAGAACTGTGTTCATCCTCTCCAGAAAACCTTCCAGTTCCAGAATTAACAATCGGTTCTAGATACTTAGAATGGCCCCTCTTTTCTCTCCCCTCCCCATTTGAAGTTGAAATGGAGAACAGAAGGGATCCGTAGGCGGGCAGGCTGGCTTGGAAAATTAGTCATTTTTTTTAGATGCATTTACCAGTCTGCCAGTATATCGCACATACACGCACACACACACGTACCACAAGACATGTTAATTTCTTAAATATCCACAGAGAATTCCTGATGCCATTCATCCCTGCAACAGTGCTTAACTTGGAAGTTAAGCGAGGAGAAAAGGGCCTAATTTTAAAAAAAAAGCTTGTTCTTAACCTGGCAGGATTTTGGAACGGGGGTTATGGTTTGGAAGAATCGAATTGGATTCATTCGCTCATGGGAATAAGCCATGTTTTCCTTCAACATGGTTGGAGGAAACCTTCAGATTAGATAAACAGAGTTGGATGGGACCTTGTAAGTCATCTAGTCCAACCCCCCACCCAAGCAGGAGACCCTGCACCATTTCTGACAGATGGCAGTCCAGTCTCTTCTTGAAGAGCTTCCAGTGATGAAGCTCCCACAACATCTGAAGGCAAGTTGCTCCATTGAATATACAATAACAGTTGGAAGGTCGTCCTTTATTTTTAATGTCAATCTATCCATCTCCACACAGTCTAGTATTTTCTGAATTACATCCTCATCTGATGGGATGTTCTCTCATTTTTTCCCATTTTTTTCTTGTTTCGTCCAAGCTCTGATCACCTGGAATGCTTGCCTTCCAGCTATTCTTGTTGAAAAGAAAAGACTTCAGAGGACCCATTAACCTTGGAAGGACGTGAAGGCGTCATAACTCTTGAGAAATGTTTGTCCTCCCTTCCAGCTCAACGTCTCTCCCTGAGCATGGCTTGTGGGAAGCCCAGTTTAACCAGAATAACAGAGTTGGAAGGGACCCTTGGAGGCCTTCTAGTCCAACCCCCCCTCCCCTCTGCTCAAGCACTAGACCAGGGACCCCAAACTTGGCAACTTTAAAACTTGTAGACTTCAACTCCCAGAATTCCTCAGCCAGCTATGCTGGGAGTTGAAGTCCACAAGTCTCCAAGTTGCCAAGTTTGGAGACCTCTGCACTAGACCATTTCAGACAAACAATTGTCCAGTCTAAAACCTCCCATGTTGGAGCATCCAAAACTTCTAGTGGCAAGTCGTTCCACTGATTAATCCATTTCTTGCCATCCCAAGACAACAACTCAAACGTCCCTGGTAATGTTGGCTTGAGAAGGCCAACCCTGCAGCATATCGTGAAGCAAATACTTTTGGGGGGGCTGTGGCCTCTCAAGTGCCTTGTCGATCCAGGAAATTTCAGATTAACAGAGTTGGAAGGGACCTTGTAGGTCATCTAGTCCAACCCCCCGCCCAAGCAGGAGACCCTACACCATTCCTGACAGATGGCAGTCCAGTCTCTTCTTGAAAGCTTCCA
>NW_020717121.1:64474-75090 GCF_900518725.1 Notechis scutatus | reverse complement strand
TGCCCCAAAGAAGAGGGGGTCAAATTATTTTCCCAAGCACCTGAAGACAGGACAAGAAACAATGGATGGAAACTAATCCAGGAAAGAATCAACCTGGGAGAAATTTCCTAATGGTGGGAACAATTAACCAGTGGAACAGCTTGCCTTCAAAAATCATGGATGCTCATAGGTTGACATTAGAATTGAAGGACCAAGATGAATCAGAATGTCATCAAATATGGAATAAATTTTATTACTGGAGAGACATGAAAGGGAGTTCATAAAATTGAAATAAGAATTGAAGTGAAAAAGGGAAGAGATGCGGGACCTCACGTTCAAGGAATAATGAGAAAGACTTAAAAATTACAAAGTTGAAATGCATATACGTATATAAATGTATATAAATGTACATAACTTCTTTATCTTCCTAAATGTAAAATGTACTGACAGAAATGTATGGCAAAGAAGACCACCACGTTCAATGTTTTTAATGTGTATGTTCAATACAATTTATTTTTAAAAAGTTTTTAAAAATCATGGATGGACCATCACTGGAGGTTTTTAAAAAGAGATTGAACAGTCACTTCTCTGAAATAGTATAGGGTTTCCTGCATGAGCAGCGGGTTGGACTAGAAGACCTCTAAAGTCCCTTCCAACAGTTGTTATTCTGTTAACTTCTGGGTGGGATGCAGAGCAGGAAGTTGAGAAAATGTTCTGATGTATCTAGTTTAATGAAAAGAAGGACTAGGGGAAACACGATAGCAGGGTTCCAATATTTGAGGGGCTGCCCCAAAGAAGAGGGAGTCAAGCTATTCTCCAAGGCACCTGAGAGTAGGACAAGAAGCAGTGGGTGGAAACTAATCAAGGAGAGAACCAACTTAGAACTAAGGAGAAATTTCCTGACAGTGAAGACTATTAGCAAGTGGAACAACTTGCCTCCAAAAGTTGTAAATGTTCTAACACTGGAAGTTTTTACGAAGAGATTGGACAACCATTTGTCTGAAGTATGGTGTAGGGTTTCCCGTGATGACTCGGAGTGTAACACAAACGTAACAAAATCCAAAAGGTAAATAAATGTCCTTTAATGCCTCCAACTTGGCCCCACTGTTCAATAATTCCCAGCTGGAGATAAAACTTACTCAAAAATAGTCTTCAAAAGAAAGCAATACAGTCCGAACTCAATGAGCAGATAGAGGTGAAATAAAAAACTAAAACAAACTACAATGAAGGAATTTCCACAACGGACCAGGATAAGTAATTACCAACTTCAAGGAGATAACAAGGCACGGTCGGTTGGAAGGACACCAACCAAGATAACTTCAGACGAAAATAAAACACACTTTGCTTCTGCAATGCTGTGTTTTCACCATCTCTCTTATATACTATTCTCCCCAGCCGCAACCAATGAGGGGTATCATGGCCGCTTCCTCTCTCGTAAGCCAAGTTGTTCCCTTCTCCGTTCCTCCCTGCATGTCCTAGGATGAAGAGGGGATGGGCCTGGTTCTTCCTCTGACTGCCCAGCCAGCCTCTGCCCTTCCCCAGCCTCCTCCACAACCTATGGAGCCACACTCCCACTCCCCGTTGTCTATTCCTCCTCTCCCTCAGAGTCTGACTCTACCAAGGGCGTGACATTTCCTCCCTGAGCAGGAGGTTGGACTAGAAGACCTCCAAAGTCCCTTCCAGCTCTGTTCTGATTGATTGATTCACTGGCTCCATTTGCATGAGTTGTCTTAACTGTGGTTTCCTTAATCCAAGTTTCTGAGTTCTCACATCCAAAACTGCATTCCCCATGCTGGAATGCCTGTTCTTTTGTGATGTGTTGCATTCGAGGAAGGCTCTCATCGTATTTCAATTCCTCCTTATTAAGGCAGACGATTCAGCAGGCCAAGCTGGCAACTATGATTAGAAAGTGGTTTGATTTTTGTTGTTGTTGAATTATTCCTCTTCCTCCATCAGGAAGATTGGAGGAAAAAAACCCCAGCGTCTCTGTTTTTCTTCGGTGCATCCGAAATGAAGCCGGAGTTTAATTTCCCTGGGAGAAAACAGATGACCTATTCTTTTAAAAGGAGCAGACAAATGCTCTGTTTTGCCATCTTTAGCATCAAAGAAAGCCCCACGTGCATGAAAACCAGCCTAGCATGAAAAGAGGTCGGCTCTCGGGTTTAGTCAACGGCTGGATCAAGGTGAACCAGCAGGCAAAAATGATTTGACGGGCAGTCATCACAATGAGAAAAGTGGAAACACCCACACGGCTCAAGTCAAAAATAGCCATTTTTTTTTTCTTTTGAAGAAGGAAGGTTGCCCGCTCGTAAGTTATCCAGGAATCCAGAAAGGCTCGATGTATTTATTTATTAAATGTATTTTTTTTAAAAAATAAATAAACGTTGGAGACTCTTCAGCAAAGATCTCACATTCGTTTACTGAATGTGTAAGAGTTTAAGCCAAGGCTGGGAAGACCCCCCCCCCCAAAAAAAAGTTATTTTTGAACACAAGTTAAGTTAAGCAGATGGGAAAATGCTATTAGGAGCTCATCAAATAAATCAACTCTTAATCCACTGTGCAAACTTCCCAGAAAAAGAGGAGATTTAAAAGGTTCAGAAAAGAGCTTATGTTAAGGATCTTGGTCATAAAGATGGGGTGGAGGGCTTCATCTCCCAGATCTGAATTCTGGGCACTATAATTTATTGGTAATATATTGGTAATGCTCTGTAGTTAAGAGGTTTGAAATCTTTGTAATCACCAGAAGCCAAGAGATCTCTCTTCACCAAGAATTTTGAGAGCATCCGACAGTCATGGAGAACTAATGTTGGTTTGCTTGGAGGACGAATTTCAAATAGTGGTTGAGTTTACCAAGCCAGTATACAAGTCCTTTTTTTTTGATATCTTGGTCACATGAAGCCAGTTATCATGGTTTGTCATTCTAGCTTATGGCTTGGTTGGTTGGCTAAACTCAGCCATCTAAGGCAGTGTTTCTCAACCTTGACAGCTTCAAGATGTGTAGACTTCTACTCCCAGAATTCCCCAGGCAGCAAGGAATGGCTGGGGAATTCTGGGAGTTGAAGTCCATGAATCCTGCAGGGGAATTCTGGGAGTTGAGGTCCATGAATCGTGGTGGATGAATTCTGTAAGTTGGAGTTCATGAATCCTGGAAGGGGAATTCTGGGAATTGAAGTCCACGAATCCTGCAGGGGAATTCTGAGAGTTAAAGCCCACAATTGCTGGCAAAGGAATTCTGGAAGTTGAAGTCCACGAATCCTAGTGGGTGAATTCTGAGAATTGAAGTCTGAGACTGCTGGCAAAGGAATTCTGGGACTTAAAGCCCACGCATCCTGCAGGAGAATTCTGGGAGTTAAACTCGACGCATCCTGGCAGGGGAATTCTGGGCATTGAAGTCCACACATCTTCAGATTATCTAACTGAAAAAGACCGATCTAGGAGTCTTCAATAAGCTGCAATTATACAGCCTACAATATTTAAGGGAAGCAGAAATGTCTAGAGATCAGGACACCTATTCAGGATGGCCCCTCAAGGACTCTGCAACTGTCTTTCTGTGCACCCATCTCCAACCAGCATTTTCCACATCCGCCTCCCTTCCACTATCAGATTTGGCCTTTTGCGTGGCTTCCTTTGCCTCCTTCAAACGTGGCCTGTTCTCAGCATTTCAAGCATTTCGTACATGCTGCACGAGCTCCAATTCTCCTAAACCAAGCCCCCATTTTCTCTCGGCATCCTACAAACTTTCCTTCGGCCATCCCAAAGGAAAAAAAAGGACCACCAACCTCCACGTGCGAGCACACTTTGGAGAAGGGGAAAAGAAAAAGAACAAAAGGCCACAGCAATTGGCTTCCAACCTCAGGCTTGTCAATTCCAGCCTTGACATGCTGCGCAATTGACTCATTCAGAAGTTGTAATTGACATGTGCTGGGCCCAATCGGATCCATGCAGCAGAAAGGAGGGTGATCCTGTCCACCAATTTGCCATCTACCTATCTGCAAAGGCATGCTGCATTTGCACCTGGCTTTTCCCCCCTTAAAATTACTTTAAAAATTTGACTTGCTCACCTGGGAAGGCCTGCCTGGTGGAATGAAATATTTGCCTTGTGTGTACCCAGATTAGATGTCTTAATGGTAATTGCTTTGTGTTTTTTTCCACTATTTTTACCGTTTTAAAATGTTTTTTTAATTGTATGTGGTTCTGAATCGTGAGCAACCCAGAGTTGTTTGCTGAGATGGCCAGTTATAAAAATCAGATAGATAGATGGATGGATGGATGGATGGATGGATGGATGGATGGATGGATGGACGGACAGACAGACAGACAGACAGATAGATAGAGGATGGATAGAAAGATAGGTAGGTAGGTAGATGATAAATAGATATACATAGATGATAGATAGATAGATACCAGTAGATAGATAGATAGATAGATAGATAGATAGATAGATAGATAGATAGATAGATAGATACATACATACATACATACATACATACATACATACATACATAATACAAGATAGAGATAGAGTGAGAGAAGATACCGTAGATGATAGAAGATAGATTTTATATATTCCTAGATTTTTACGGGTACAGGTATGTAGGTCTAGGTGTGTTCGGGTCTTTTCCCATGTAAGATTAAGAGTATCTTGGCGACGTTTCGGCAAGGCCCCACTCGCCATCCTCAGACAGCTCCGATCACCCACTGCTTGCACTGGCACGAAGCCGAAAGCACCAGCCTGAGGATGGCAAGTGGGGCCTCGCCGAAACGTCGCCAAGATACTCTTAATCTTACACGGGAAAAGACCCGAACACACCTAGACCTACATACATACATACATACATACATACATACATACATGCATACATACATACATATATATAGAGAGAGAGATGATAGTTGATAGATATAGATGATTGATGATAGATAGATAAATCGATCGATAGAAAGAAGATGATAAATGGATGGATGGATGGATAGATAGATATAGATAGATATGAATGCCAAGAGTTGGCTCCTTCCAAGCCAAGGAATTTTGCAAGCAAAGTGACACGTAAACTCTCTCCCCGTAGTAAATGCATTACTCAACATTCCATGGAAGTGAGCCAAAACAAAAGTGGGGGGGCTTTAGGGAGGGATAGCCAGGCAGGCTGAGGAGGTGAATGAGTCTCTGCCAGGGCCCCCACCCCAGCTGTGGATTAGGCCGACCTCCAAGGCCCCAAACAAAACAGTTGCAGCTCCCTTCCTGCAGGCTCTGCCAACCAGCCTCCCCAGATTCCGTGCTAAATTAATTTTCCAGAATGGGGAAAAGTTGATGGAGAGGAATGGAATGCGAGGAGAGTTTCCCAAACTTGGTTCCAAGCGCCTTCCTGGCCTGTAAAAAGTCGGGGAAAAGGTTTCCCCTCCGGACATGGAGCCCTGGGGCAGGAGGACCCCCTCTTTGGCCATGAAAATGCCGATTGTATTCCACAGATCCAGGGACCCCTTTCAAAAGCAGATCGGGCGGCGATGTGAGGAGGCTTCAGGGTGGGATTTGCGGAGGGAGAACCCGGCACTTGCTGTAAGGAAGAAGTCAGGGTAACCAAAAGAAAACCCTCCCCCGCTTCGGAGCAATTCTTTTCCACAGAAGCTTCGGTGGGTCGGCATCCGGAAGGAAATTGGACCCGTTTGCCCTCACCCCTCTATTAGGGAAGAAGGAACTTCCTCCGTCTTTTTGACTGCCAAAATCTTTCCTCCGCTCCTTCGAACAGCTCCCTTGTCCTAGCGGCTCCTGACTACCATAAGGACTAGAAACCTGACAGTTGGGCTTTGCAATTCCTGACCACCATGAGGACAAGAAACTTGACAGTTGGGACTTTGCAATTCCTGACCACCATGAGGACTAGAAACCTGACAGTTGGACTTTGCAATTCCTCACCACCATAAGGACTAGAAACCTGACAGTTGGACTTTGCAATTCCTCACCACCATAAGGACTAGAAACCTGACAGTTGGACTTTGCAATTCCTGACCACCATGAGGACTAGAAACTTGACAGTTGGGAGTTTGCAATTCCTGACCACCATGAGGACTAGAAACCTGACAGTTGGACTTTGCAATTCCTGACCACCATAAGGACTGGAAACCTGGCTGCTGGACTTTGCAATTCCTGACCACCATGAGGACTAGAAACTTGACAGTTGGACTTTGCAATTCCTGACCACCATAAGGATTAGAAACCTGACAGTTGGACTTTGCAATTCCTGACCACCATGAGGACTAGAAACCTGGTTGCTGGAGGTCGACGCAACATTAGGCCTGACTCAAAGACACACCATTAGGGGAAGAATGGCTGGGGAGGGCAGAGGAAAGCATTCAACCTGCACTTCCACCCACACCTTCAGCTGCCCAACTTTGGCCTGCCTTCCTGCAAAGCAAATGAGGGACAGACACGGAGGCCCCCGTGCGAATCGAGAATCGGGCTGCATACAACCAACAACAACATCCTAAACAATGAGCTTCTTTTTACCCTTCCCGGCAATGCAATTAACCAATTGCAAGGTCAAATCCTGCAGCCAAGGGTCGAGCTTTCTCTTTATCTCCTGCTGCTGCCGGCTTTGCCGTCCCATTGATCCCTGGGTGATGGATGGAACCAGCCAGGTTGTCATCTAGCCCTATAAAATGAAATGACACCTTGGCGGAGGTCATCCTTCTTCGGAGCACCCATTAAGCACCGCTTCCCCTCTGTGGACCGTTACTCCCCTCAGAAGCCTCCCTGGCCAGTGGACGCGTTGAGAAATCTTCCAATTTTTCTCCCCACCAAAGAAGGAACCGAAACCGAAATAGCATTTCATAGCTATATATGGCTTATTTGTCATTCTGAACCTGCCTGATTAGAGAGAGAGAGAGAGAAAAAAAAAATCTGTGCTTCTCCTTTAGCCTTGCTTTTGCTAAGTCAAAACTCTTTAAGAACATGCAAACAAACTTCAGGAACAC
This sequence comes from Notechis scutatus, assembly GCF_900518725.1. The sequence continues at coordinate 68,142 of NW_020717121.1, read as the reverse complement.
TTGGGCTTCTTTCCTTTCGCAGCCTGGACCGTCAACTTGGTGCCCGTTAAAGGTCCTTTAAAATAAATAAAATGAAATAAAATAAAATATAAAGTAAAATAAAATAAAACATGGACACCATCATTCCAGCTTCTCCATCCAAAAGGCCTGCTCTACGAGCCCACCAGGAAAAACCTTGCCGTCTCTTGTCAGATCAATTTAAAGAGAAGCTCAGCCCACCTTTGCTGCTTAAGTGAGACCACCCCAGAAATACTGCATCCAGTTTGGGTCACCATGATGTAAAAAAGAAGTTGAGACTCTAGAAAGAGTGCAGAGAAGAGCAACAAAGAGGTTGAGGGGACTAGAGGCTAAAACATAGGGTGAACGGTTGCAGGAACTGGGCCTGGTTAGTCTAGTGGAGAGAAGGACCAGGGGAGACAAGAGAGCAGCCTTCCAATATTTGAGGGGCTGCCACAGAGAGGAGGGGGTCAAATTCTGGGAATTGAAGTCCACAAGTCTTAAAGTTGCCAAGGTTGGAGACCGCTGCTCCAAGGCACCTGTAGGCAGGAGAAGAAGCAACAGATGAAAACCAATCAAGGAAAGATTCAACCATGAACTAAGGAGTAACTTTCTAACAGTGAGGACAATTAATCAGTGGAACAATTTGCCTTCAGAATTTGTGGGTGCTCCAGCACTGTTTTTTAAGAAGATATTGGACAGCCATTTGTCTGCAATGGTATACAATTGGTCTCCTACTTGGTCAGAGGGTTGGACTAGAAGACCTCCAAGTTCCCTTCCAACTCTGTTCTTCTGTTCCGCTCCAGCAAAGTCCCATCAGTTCAGCCAAGCTCACTGCATTTCTGATAATGTCTTGGTTTCTCTCTCTCGGCCTCCCTTTGTTGAAGAAGGAATCTGAACAGAAATGCCCCAAGGCTGGGTTGGACTATCTCACCTCTGGATTTTCAATTTTTCCTTTTTTTCTTTTTCTTTTTTTGCATCTTTCCTCCTATTTTTTTCACTTGTCTTTCTGTCCGGGCCTTTGGAAGATCCGTCGGTGTGGAACAATCGCAAGCGCAGTAATGGGCTGTGAGAATAACCTTGGGAGCCCGGGAGGTAGAAGTTAGAGCCAGACTTAGGGTAAGGGAAGAGACATCCCGAGATTCTGCAGGCTCCAGACATCAGCACATAACTCCCAGATGGCCCCATCTCTGTATTGGATGCAGGACCGTCGTTTTGAGTCCTCTCCAGATCCCGGATTGGCCCATGTTCCTCCCCGCTGTCCGATTCCACTGCTGTCTGCACAGGCTGCCGGCGAACCACAACAGAGGATGGGATCCAGCCGAAGTCGGAAAGCTCGGAAGGGTAAATCTCTGGACCCAGATTGGATCCTATAACATACATTTCCAGACCTCCAGAACAAAACCCAATGACCGTGGGCCTCCTCACCCTCCTTCAGAATGCGAGTCAAGATAGTCTTCAACTTACAACAGTTCATTTAATGACTGCCCAAAGTTACGACGGCACAGGGGGAAAAAAAGTGACTTGTGAACGTTTCGCGCTGTTAGAGCCTTTGCCGCATCCCCACGATTACACGATCGAAATTCAGAGGCTCGGCAACTGGCTCATACTTACGACCGTTGCGGTGTCCCAAGGTCACGTGGTCCCCTTTTGTGGCCTTGGGAAGTGGAGAAACAAGGTTCACTTTACAACCGAGTGATCAATGGCAGGGTTTCACTTAGCAACCGCACCAAGAAAGGCCATAAAATGGCGGCGAAACTCACCTCACAAATGTCTCCCTTAACCACAGAAATTTTGGGCTCCGTGGCAGTCCTACCCCGGGGACTCCCTGCATCGCAGAGAAGCCAACCCGGTCCTTGAGCCTGGAGCCGCGCTCAGACGAGCCAACCTCCTGTTCCCCTTGGGGCATAACACACATTTCCAGACTCCAGAAGAAGCCCAGGGCTGACCTGATTTTCCTCACCCCTTAAATTGAAAATAATTTCCACCCGATTGTGCCAAGAAGGCCCACTGGGGAGGAAGGCCTCGAGCTCCGATTGTCCCCGTCCTTCATCCCAGACTGAGGCGGGAGAGATTTCTTCTTGTTCTGAGTCAACAGCTGAGCTACAAATAGACCTGAAGGCCTGCGGGGGATTTCTTGAGAAAAGGCAGCTGCGGAGACACGTAGAGCTTTTTTTATATACGCAAAGCAGGTGGGGGAGAGAGAGAGAGACAGAGACAGAGACAGAGAGGGAGTGGGAGAGAGAGATGGGGAGGGAGCGGGAGAGGAGACGGGAGGGAGGGAGAGAGAGATGGAGAGAGAGAGACAGACAGACAGTAAGAGAGAGAGGAAGAGAGAGACAGAGAGGGAAAAGAAGAAGAGAGAGGGGCACAGAGAAATGGAGAAGGAGTGAGGGAGAGACAGAGAGGCCAAGAGAGATGGAGAATGAGAGAGGGGAGGGGGAGAGAGAGATGGAGAGGGAGAAGAAGGGAGAGGGGGGAAAGGAGAGAGGGAGTGAGAGAGACAGAGAGGGAGTGGGAGAGAGAGACGGGGAGGGAGCGGGAGAGGAGATAGGGGGAGAGAGAGAGATGAAGAGAGAGAGAGACGGACAGTGAGAGAGAGAGACAGACAGAGAGGGAGTGGGAGAGAGAGAGACAGTGAGAGAGAGAAGAAGAGAGAGACAGAGAGGGAGCGGGAGAGGAGACGGGAGAGAGAGAGAGAGATGGAGAAAGAGAGAGAGACAGACAGTGAGAGAGAAAGGAAGAGAGAGACAGAGAGGGAAAAGAAGAAGAGAGAGAAGCCCAGAGAGATGGAGAAGGAGTGAGGGAGAGACAGAGAGGAAGAGAGAGACAGAGAGGCCAAGAGAGATGGAGAATGAGAGCGGGTGGGGGAGAGAGATGGAGAGGGAGAAGAAGGGAGAGGGGGGGAAGGAGACAGGGAGTGAGAGAGGCAGAGAGGCAGAGAGAGACAGAGGGAGAGGGACAGAGAGACGTGGAGAGAGAGAAAGATGGAGAGGGAGAGGGAGATGGGGGAGGAGAAGAGAGAGATGGAGAAGGAGAGAGGGAGAGAGAAGCAGAGGGGCAGAGAGAGACGGAAAGGGAGAGAGAGAGAGAAAGAGGGAGAAGAAGAGAGAGGGGGAGAGAGACAGAGAGAGAGAGGGAGGAGAGAGGGAGAGAGAGATGGAGAGAGAGACAGGGAGAGAGGGAGAGAGAAGCAGGGGGCAGAGAGAGACGGAAAGGGAGAGAGAGAGAGAGAGACAAAGAGGGAGAAGAAGAGAGAGAGAGAGAGAAGGAGAGAGGGAGAGAGGGAGAGAGAGCAGGAATTAAAGAGCAGCCAGGGGGAAACTGAGGATGAAAGGGATGTTTTATTCGTTTAATAGAATGCAAGGTAATATTAAAGCTGTCAAAAGCTTTCTCCTCTGCGGGAGCTGGAGAGATGAGGCCAGAATTGCAACCTGGGTTACACTGGTCAGGCAAGTGGGCTACCAAGAGGTTCCCCTTAGGAGATGCCCAGCTCTTACGGTGCTACCTCCTTGTTTTTCCCTATCAGAGGAAGGAAGCCCCTCACAGCCACCTCAGGAAACACACGGCAGGGAGGGAGAAAGGAAAGAGACAAAGAGAAAGAAAAATGGAAAGAAAGAAAGAAAGAAAGAAAGAAAGGAAGAAGAAAGAAAGAAAGAAAGAAAGAAAGA
>NW_020717121.1:37361-60250 GCF_900518725.1 Notechis scutatus | reverse complement strand
AGGAGGAGGAGGAGGAGGAGGAGGAGGAGGAGGAGGAGGAGGAAGAGGAAGAAGAAGAAGAAGAAGAAGAAGAAGAAGAAGAAGAAGAAGAAGAAGAAGAAGAAGAAGAAGAAGAAGAAGAAGAAGAAGAAGAAGAAGAAGAAGAAGAAGAAGAAGAAGAAGAAGAAGAAGATTGTGGAGTCTGGTTGTTTTCCTGCAGACATTTCATTACCAAGCTAAGTAATATCATCAGTGCTAAAAGGAGGTGAGGTTTGTGGAGAGGAGGAAGAGGAGGAGGACTGTGGGGTCCTTGGTGCCCTCTGAGCTTGGCTGTTGTTGTTGTTTTTTTTTTGCAGACATTTCATTGCCAAGCTAGATAACATCATCAATGCAGCTCTTCTGGTCAAAAGAGGACTCCTATCTTCCAATCCAAAACCATTAGAAGGAGACAATTTGGAGCAAAACACAAGGAATCCACCCATTCCACATGCTGGCTTCTTTTCTCCTTTGGAATAATATTTTTAAAAAAGGCATTCAAAGTGAAAAAGAAATTTGATGGGGTTGGTTGACTGGAAGCTCTTGGAGACAGAAATTATCTCATGAAAGGTTATCTAGCCAGCCTCGACCTCCCAATTAAAGCAGCCTTTAAAAAAAAATGCAGACAATCCACTCAATTGTCTCCAATTTCTGGAGATTCCCCAGAGTTTGTAATCAGCCACTTTCTAGCCAGAAATTGCATTAGGTAACTCTAACTACGGCTTCCCATTTAACAACAAGATGAACAGCCAATTCGGAGTAAGATGGTGGTACAGATGAAATGAGTCAAGTTGAAGAACTGGAGTGAGGAGGTGGATTCTTAGCTGTGCACAGATCTCATTTTTGGGACTGAATCTCAGCTGGCTGGATTCACACAACTGGGATAGAAAAATGGAGTGGGGGAGAGAAAATGGATAACCCTTTCTTACCTTGGCTGGGAATTGAGTCCCAGTTTTGGAGGAAAAAGCAAAATCAGATGTCCTGTAAGAGAAAAGCAAAGCTTTTTACATTTAGGCAGGGAAAAAAAAATTAAAGTTATAAGTGCAGATTAGGCAAGACCTGGCTCAAAAACTGTGCCTAAAAGCGGGACCTTGGAGTCCTAATGGACGATCACTTGAATATGAGCCAGCAATGTACGGCAGCAGCCAAAAAAGCTAATTCAATCCTGGGTTGTATAAGCAGAGACACAGAATCAAGATCACATGGTGTATTAGTACCGCTGTATAAATCCTTAGTAAGACCACACCTGGAATACTGCATCCAGTTTTGGGCACCATACTACAAAAAAAAGAGATCATTTTCAACTTGGAAGAAGTTCAGAGAAGAGCAACTAAAATGATCCAAAGGCCTGGATGAGAAACCATATGAAAAAGGCCTGCAGGATTTGTGTCTGGCTAGACTAAAGATGAGAAGAAATAGATGTGACATGATAGCAGTCTTCCAGTGTTTGAGGGGCTGCCACAAAGAAGATTATTCTCCAAAGCACCAGAGGGCAAGACAAGAAACAATGGTTGGAAACTAATCAATAATTATAATAATTATAATAATAATTACAACCTGCAATTAAGGAGAAACTTCCCAACAGTGATGACAAATAACCAGTGGGACAGCTTGCCACCAGAAATCATGGGTGCTCCATCACTGGAGGTTTTAAAGAAGAATCTAGACAGGCCCTTGTCTGAAATGGGATAGGTTGTCTTGCTTGAGCAGGGGGCTAGACTAGAAGACCTCCAGGGTCCTTCCAGCTCTATTCTATTTTAAACATTCTAAACATAGATCATACAGCATTCATTATTTTAAGATACTTTTCTGAAGGGGTGCAATCCCACTGTCCAGATTAATGAAAAGATGGACTAGGGGGTGAGGTGATAGCAGTCTTCCAATATTTCAGGGGCTGCCACAAAGAAAAGAGAAGGTCAAATTATTCTCCAAAGCACCTGAGGGCAGGACAAGAAACAATAGATGGAAACTAATCAAGGAGAGAAGCAACCTGGAATTAAGGAGGAACTTCTTGACAATGAGAACAAATAATCCATGGAATGGCTTTCCTTCAGAGGTTGTGCGTGCTTCATCACTGGATGTGTTCAAAAGGAAATTGGACAACTGTCATGGCCCAGTTGGAATCTGATTACGAGGGAGAGGTGAAACAGCTGACAGAGAGTGGGAGTGTGGCTTCAGTGGCTGTGGAGGAAACTAGGGAAGGGCACAAGCTGTTTGGGCATTCAGAGGAAGACCCAGGCCCACCCCCTCTTCATCCTAGGGCACATAGGGAGGAATGGATAAGGGAGCAACGTGGTTTATGGGGTAGGAAATGGCCCTGATCCCCTTCATGGGCTGCAGCTGGGAAGACCATTTAAAAGGGCAACCTGCGCATGGCAAAGTTGCTGGAAGCAAAGCCCGCATTATCTTTGTCGAGGCTTATCTGAGTTTTGGCATCCTCCCATCTGGGTCTGCAAGTTATTATCCTGGTCTGTCGTGTTAATGGTTTGTGTTGGTTTTTTTTTTTTTTATTTCTACTTTATCTGTATTTTGGGTTCGGACTGCATTTCTTCCCTTTGTAGACTGTTTTTGGAAGAGTTTGATCTCCCGCCAAGGATAATTGGACATTGTGGGGCCAAGTTGGAGGCATTAAAGGGAATTTATCTACTTTGGTGAGTTTGTTATTTTTGTGCCACGCCCTGGGTCATCACATACAACCATTTGTTTGGAATGGTGTAGGGTCTCCTGCTTGAGCAAGGGGCTGGACTTGGAGACCCCCAAGGTCCCTTCAAACTCCGTTATTCTGTTTTATTCTGTTATGTCCTATTAGGAGGGGTGGACGTAAACTCCCAACACACCACAAAATTTTCCCACCGTGACACCATCTTTCCAGTTCTTTTTTTTAAACCCTTAGGAACACATGACCTCACCCAGAAATAGTTGCTGAGATGAATGTAAGAAAAATCACAGAGATCTGGGAACCTTGTTATTCCATTCTTCTGCTTACTCTCAAACTTTGCACAGTTCACAGAAGTCCAGCTGGGAAATTGTTCTTCCCACCCCCAGATTCCTGGGTTTAACCAGTCATGAGATCATCCCCTCTTCCTCCCAGTTTATTTCCAGCTCGGTGAAAACAACGGCCAGAGCTGATTCTTAGGAGGACCAAGGCTGATTGATGGGTGTATCACAGCCAATGGACTCTTGATGATCACACATTGCACCCATAAAATTAATATTAGTTGTGAAATAGATTGTGTCCATCCAACTGTTGTTTGAAAAGGAGAGCGCTTCAAGGGACTGTTATCTTAGAGATGATGCACAAGCGCACTTTCTCTTCTGGACTAAACACTGAGGACAGTGAAGAAAGCGATTGGCAAGTCCTCAGCTAGTCCAAACCATCCCACCCGACCCAACCAGGAGACCCTACACCATTTTTGACAGGTGCCAGTCCAGTCTCTTCTTGAAAGCCTCCAGGGATGACGCTCCCACAACTCCCAAAGGCACTAACTTCTGTTCCATAGGTTGATTGTTCTCCCTGTCAGAAAATTCCTCCTTATTTCCAGGTTGAATCTCTCCTTGTTCAGTTTCCATCCATTGTTCCTTGTTTGGCCTTCGGGTGCCTTGGAGAATAGCTTGACCCCTTCCTCCTCTCTGGGGCAGCCCCTCAAATACTGGAAGATGCTCTCCTGTCTCCCCTGGTCCTTCTCTTCCCTAGACAAGCCATGCCCAGTTCCTGCAACTGTTCTTCATATGTTTTAGTCTCCAGTCCCCTCATCATCCTGCTTTGCTCTTCTCTGTACTTTTTCTAGAGTCTCAACATCTTTTTTTTATAGCGTGGTGACCAAAACTGGATGCAGTACTCTAGGTGTGGTCTTACTAAGGCTTTATAGAGTGGAATTAGTACCTTCTTTGATCTCGATTGTATCCCTCTGTTAATGCAACTTAGGATTGCATTAACTTCTTTAGCTGCCACCATACACTGCTGGCTCGTATTTGTTGTCGACTAAGACTCCAAGATCCCTCTCACAGTTCCTGCTCTTGAGCCTGGTTTCACTCAGTCTATATGTGTCCTTTTGGCTTTTCTTGCCTAAGTGTGCAACTTGACTTTTCTCCAAGGAAGATCTGCTCTTTATCTCCTGAAGGCATCTGGGACTCCAGGATAGACCCATTTATGGCTCGTGTTTCCTGAGCAGATCAGGAATGCAAACCTCTTCTCTGCAGTCCATCGCCTCCTTCACACTTGATGCTTTTACGAGCCTTGGCAGAGGAGTCCACTCAAACGAAAGCCAGACTCTGGTGCTTGAAAATCCCTCCTTGCAGGGAAGCAGCCCTTGATCTTCCGAAGGAAAAGCTCCCTTCCCCTTGTTTCTTTGGGCTTCGTGCCCTTGAATGTCACTCCGAAGAAGCCGTGGCGGAAGAGCGAGAGAGAACGATTTTTGTATTCTGGGTCACGCGAAAGAATTTGGCTGGCACCCAAAATGTTTGACTCAGCAGACAAAAAACATTTTTTTTTTTAAAAAAAGGGGGGAAATATAAGGCAGCTGTTGCTAGGGGAATATTTTTGGCACAGCCTTTCTTGGTTCCCCCGCCCTATCCTAGTCATTGCACTAAATGCAATGTTTTGAAATGGATTCCTCTTTAGAAAAAAGGGGCCAGGGATGAAGAATGAGAGGATCAGGTCCCGTCTCAAGGAAGGAGGGAGAGAGGAAAGCAATGGATCAACCCCTGAATTGACCACAGTACAAAAGCTTGGCAATCTGTCTCCTCCAATAGGCCAGGATAAACCTGGTTCATTTCCATCATGGTTAATCTGTTTGGTGGTTTTGTGATGACCCAAAGGGGCTTGGCACAAAGAACAACACAGTCAGATAATCAGTAGGAGTCCCTTTATTAGCTCCCAACTTTGCCCCCAATGTCCTGGTTACCTTTTGGGCTGGAGAAAAACTCTCCCAGGAACAGCCTTTGGCTGCAGAGAATCAAGTCCAAAACTTGGTCAACAAAAACTGTAACTATAAGTCCAATCAAGGCAAAATGAGGTAATCAGTCTGGCAGGGCAGGAGCGAGAATTCCAGACATGAAGGCACGACAATAACTCAATACGGTTGGGAAGACGCCAGGAATACAGATAAGCAAAGTCAATACAAGATAAATTCACGTTTGTTCCCAGCAGCTGCCGCATCTCTTTTAAACTCTCATTCCTAGGTGTGCCTAATGAAGGGAATCAGGGCCCTTTCCTCCCCCATAAACCATGCAACCCACATTGCTCCCTTCTCTGTTCCTTCCTGCATGCCCTAGGACGAAGAGAGGGTGGGCCTGGGTCTTCCTCTAAACTCCCTCTCCCTTGTTCTACTTATTCCCTGCTCTGCCCAGCCAGACTTTGCCCTTCCCCAGTTTCCTCCACGGCCAACGGAGCCACACTTCTACTCCCTGTCAGCTGTTCATCTTCTTCCTTGGATTCAGACTCCGACAGGAGCATGACAGGTTTAATCTGTTGGTGGAAAATTTTCTTTGGAAAATAGCTTGACCCCCTCCTCCTCTCTGTGGCAGCCCCTCAAATATTGGAAGGCTGCTATCCTGTCTCCCCTGGTCCTTCTCTTCCCTAGACTAGCCAGGCCCAGTTCCTGCAACCGTTCTCCTGCTTGAGCAGAGGGTTGGACTAGAAGACCTCCAAGGTCCCTTCCAACTCTATTTCGACTCCTAGGTTCTGATAAAACCACTGCTTCCCAACCTCTTATTGGATGCAGACTTCAACACCAGAATTCTCAGCGACCAGAATTTCTATTATTATTTCTGTTACGCATTTGTTGTGTCAGTCAGGCCTGATTTTATGACTCTTTTTTTGGCCACTGTTGTTAAGTGAATCACGAGGCTGTTAAGTGAACCCAGCTTGTCATTGCTCATCAGAAACGGGTTGCAAACGGCGACCATGTGATCCTTGCATGCTGCAACCGTGATAAATGCACGCCAGTTGCTATGCACCCGAAGTTTGATGATGGGGGAAATGCTACGATGGTCGTAAATGCAAGGAGCAGCTGTTCAGTCGCTTTTTTCCAGCTTCAAACGAGTGGTTTTTTTTTTTAAAGCGGAGGATGACCTGTGCGGGTGAAACACATTTAAATGCGCTGACCAAAATGTCGTTCGATTGTGACTGATGGAAAGAACAGCCTCTCCAGTTTCCGATGTGGTTTTTAGCCATCATTGAAGAAGGCGTCACTCTCGTTCTTCACAAGCAGGTCAAATATCGTGCAAAGATGTTGTGTTGTTCGAGTAGGCGAGAAAAGCACAAAATCTTTATTTCAGCATGGGTCGTCTTCTCGTTTGTTTTTTTTTCTCCCCAAAATAGCCTGCTGCATTTTAATTTCATCTAAAGGTTTCTCTCTCTTTCTCTCTCTCTCTTTCACACACACACACACACACACACATCCACTGCATTTTTTAATGTCCTGGTAGCATGGTTATGAATCACAACATGCCAAACGCCGGGACTCCAAAATGATTCATCACTAGAGAGGTGAAAGGGGAAGGCAGCAGATCAGCAGAAGATTAAAAAAAAGGGGAAAAAAGAGAGAGAAAAAATCCCCCAGTAACAATAAAAAAAGGGGGGGGGGGAAAGGCGGGGGAAACAGGCTCATAAATCCATTCTTTCTCGAGCAAGAGGATTAATCTTTTCCCTCTTCCCACAAGGCTCCGAAGTGCCAGAGAAGAAGGCAAGACAGTTAAAAATAAAATCTTTGGTAAACCCCGGAATCAAGAAACGGGGAATAAAGAATTATAAACGAGAGCCGCTGAGTGGTTAATCAATAATAATGAAGCCATTGTGGCTAGCAAAGTTGATAGGGTGGCTGGAAAAGTTGATAGGGAAACATGTAGATTTCAAACATGAATTGTTTTTATCGGGGGTGGGATACGACAGGGTTAACTACCGGTTTGGGGTTTACGAGGTTCGGTGATTGATGATGTGCTTCCCTGCACGCTGCGAGTGGGCGCCTGTAAATCATCATCAGCACGCTGCGTGCAGAGAAGCAGCCTTTGAAACAGCCCCCTTTTCCTGCTTTTTAAACTGCAGCTGTGCCTCGTTCGGCAGCTGAAGTTGAAAAATCAGGAAATAAAGATCAGGTAAGAGCCTGGGTGGGCAGGTGGGCAAAAACATCAGCAGACATAGAACCGGTTCAGAGCTACCGGTTCTACAGAGGTGGACAGAACCGGTAGAAACCCACCCCTGGTTTTATATTAGGTATAATATCAGGAAAAAAGTGGGTAAGAAAAGTATGGATGTTCGGCTTATTACACTCTGGGTGGGTATAAAGCAGGCAGAGCAACTCCACAAAGCATCCATACAAAGTCTTTTTTTAATTGGTTCATCAGGCATCCTTATCAACTCACAGTTATGATGAGGTTCTTCTTAATGTCCAATCCTTTGCATATCTGCATTATGGTGTAGAAAGATAATAAACTCTCATCCCCATGATGATTGAAGTGGCTGCATGGTAAAGGATCCAGGCAAGAGTGAGGAAACCTCCCCCAACCCAACAAGGGTCAATTTAGTGACCAATCAGGATTACAGATGTGACCCACATGACATGGACTACATTTTCCAGGATACCTTAACTACATTTACCATGATGCATTCCCTTAAGGGGGCAGCTCTTAATTTCTAACTAACTATCCCAAATCCCATTAACTCTAAACTGTCTGGACAGCACAATGGACTTCGTATTGCATGTCTTAACAGCAGCGAGGATTATCTAGGCACAAGACTGGAAAAAATGAAGAAACACCGCGGAGAGGAAGAAATGGGGAATCTATTTTATCAATGGTGGGAAAGAAGGGATGGAGATTAAGAATATAAATTTGTATTGTTAAGCACGTTAAATACCCAGACAACACAATGTTTATTAAGCACTAAGAAATCCATTTAATAGAAAATAATAATAATAATAATAATAATAATAATAATAATAATAATAATAATAATAATAATAATAATAATAATAATAGGAAACTATGCCAAAAGTTTGGATTTAAGTATAGTAACACCTACTGGGAACATCAGGTTGAGAAGGTTCTGGAGAATGAAAAAGTCAAGATCTTGTGGGACTTCAGAATTCAGACGGACAGGCATTTGGCCCATAACACACTTGACAAAAGGTTTGGTTCATGGACATTGCAATGCCTGGTGATGCACGAATTGTAGACACACAGCAAGAAAAAAAATCACACAGTACCGGGACTTACAAATGGAAGTTGAGCGACTTTGGAAAAAGAAATGGTATGTGATCCCAATTGTGATTGGAGCCCTTGGAGCAATACCTAAAGGGCTGTCTCGTTATTTGGAAATTCTGAATTTATCAGACTTGAATACCCTGATTCTACAAAAAAAACCACCCTATTTGGAACAGCTTTTATCCTCCGACGCTACCTGAGCAGTTCCTAGGTCTTTGGTTAGGACACGAGCTGCTGAGGTACCAGGTACTTGTATCCTGCACGAATCAAAAAGAAGGCTGTGAAAATATCTACAGACCCTTCACATCCCTGACATAAACTGTTTCAACTCCTTCCCTCAAAACGATGCTATAGAGCCCTGCACACCAGAACAACTAGACACAAGGAGAGTTTTTTCCCGAATGCCATCACTCTGCCAAACAAATAATTCCCTCAACTCTGTCCAATTATTTACTAAGTCTGCATTACTATTACTATTAATCTTCTCATCACTCTTTATTGCCCCTCGCCTCCCACTTGTGACTCTATGACAGTAACTTTGTCGCTAGTATCCTTATGATTTATATTGACTCAGTGGTGGTATTCGACTGGTTCTGCCTGGTTCTGGAGAGCTGGTAGCGGGCGATGAGCAGTAGAGACTGAACCGGTTCTCTTCGCTGCTTTGTGTTTGGCCCACCCGCCTGCCCAAGCTCCCATACTCACTTTTATGGCCAGAATTCAAAGCGCAGCTGCTTTGTGGGGCGCAGAATAGCGCCGTGCGGCAGCTGCTGCAGCGACCAGCATCGTGCAGGCTTGCAGGAGGCAAGTTAGAATGCCTCTGCACCTGCGCAAAGTGCGTGTTTGGCATGCGAGTGCACGCAAAGTGTGCATGCGCGCAAAGCGCAGCCACCAAGCCACGCCCACCGAACCGGTGGCAACTTTATTTGAATACCACTACTGTATTGACTGTTTCCTAATATGATTTGTTTGCTTATTGTACCCTATGACTATTATGAAGGGTTGTACCTGATGATTCTTGATGAATGTATCTTTCCTATTATGCACACTGAGAGCATTTTCACCAAGACAAATTCCTTGTGTGTCCAATCACACTTGGTCAATAAAGAATTCTATTCTATTCTATTCTATTCTATTCTATTCTATTCTATTCCATTCCATTCCATTCCTATTCCTATTCCTATTCCTATTCTATTCTATTATTCTATTCTATTCTATTCTATTCTATTCTATTCTATTCTATTCTATTCTATTCTATTCTATTCTATTCTATTCCATTCCATTCCATTCCATTCCATTCCATTCCATTCCATTCTATTTTCAACCCATCACTAAATGTTTCCAGCCATTCAAGAGAAGGGGAATTCCATTTTCTCTTATTTATGACACTTTTTCCGAAAACTTTTGGTCACGTCTATCTCTGGATGTCTTTTCCCAAATGTTTTCCTCCTACTTTGTGGTGTAAAACAGACAAAAAGAGAGAGAGAAAAAAAACAACAACAGCCTTCCGTTACTCTCCAATAGCTGTATAAAGACGCAGATGCATCCCACAAAGCTATAATGTGATTTACGACTGGTGAACTCCCGAGCCAAATTCAATTAAACGACAGTCAAACAAACCGCAGCTTTGCAGGACACCCAAACCGACGTCATGCCCCCAAGTGATGCCTTCCAGATGGGTAGGGATCACAACAGCCACAATTCTGGGGGAACTTATTGAAAGGAAAGAAGGAAGAACTTGGGCGGATCTTTGCAGGTGGAGAAAGGGTCTGACTTGGAACAACGGTGCTTCTCCACGGTCGCTCCGACACAGGATAACAAGAGTTGGAAGGAACCTTGGAGGTCTTCTAGTCCAACCCCCTGCCCTGTATCACTTCAAACAAAAGGTTGGCCAATCTCTTATTAAAAACCTCCAGTGATGGAACACCCAAAAGTTTTCATAATTTACGTTAATAATGTACCCAGGTAAGGATAGAACGTAGAATAACAAGAGTTGGAAGGGACCTTAGAGGTCTTCTAGTCCAACCCCCTCCATTCAAGCAGGAGACCCTACACCATTTCTGACAGATGGCAGTCCAGTCTCTTCTTGAAAGCCTCCAGTGATGAAGCTTCCACAACTTCCGAAGGCAACTTCTGTTCCATTGGTGGATTGTTCTCCCTGTCAGAAAGTTTCTCCTTATGTCCTGGTTGAATCTTTCCTGGATCAGTTTCCATCCATTATTCCTTGTCTGGCCTTCAGGTGCTTTGGAAAATAGCTTGACCCCCTTCCTCCTCTCTGTGGCAGCCCCTCAAATATTGGAAGGCTGCTCTCCTGTCTCCCCTGGTCCTTCTTTTCCCTAGACTAGCCAGGCCCAGTTCCTGCAACCGTTCATCATATGTTTGAGCTTCTAGTCCCCTCATCATCCTGGTTGTTCTTCTCTGCGCTCTTTCTAGAGTCTCAACATCTTTTTTTTTTTGATATCATGGCAACCAAACCTGGATGCAATGCTCTAGGCATGGCCTCACCACGGCACTATAAAATGGTAGGAATGCTTCACATGGTCTTGATTCTAATCCAGGAGGCCAGGAGAAATGCTGAAGTCGAGGGCAGAGACAATATGAGGAAGCACGATAGCTGTTGCAGGCTGAGTCAAATTTGGTCCACAAATCCAGGGCCAATGGGGGGAGGGGAGGGGGGAAAGTCCACATTCCTAAGAGGGTATTCAAAGTGTTGTTGACCAGAGCGGGGTGGGGGGATGTGTGTGGAACCCCTCCTCCCTAAGAGCCAAGAAGTCCTCAAATGCTTCGCATTTTCCACCTAATCTTGCACTGATCCATCCGTCTATCTTCAAAGCAGGTTTGCAATGAGCTTCTCCCCCTGGCCCTTTTGCCCCTCCCCCATTAAGAGGCCTTGGCAGGAGGGTTAGCCAACGTGGAGGACAAGCAAGCTCGACTTAACGACCACAATGGTTGCTGAGTGAGACACAGGGGAAAGGGAATGTTCGCTCCTGTTTTGATGACTTTTCTTGCCATGTTTGTGAAGAGAATCCCTGGCGGTGGTTAGGTTAGCAAATACGGTTGTTAAGTGGGTCTGGTTTCTCCCTCCCCCACCCCCCGTTGACTTTTCTTGCTGGAAGTTTGCAAATAGGTCACGTGACCTAGGAACGTTACGACCATCGTAAATGCGAGTCACAGTCATCAGGCATCCGAATATAAATCCAGTGACCCTGGGGATGCTGCAAGGGTCATGAAAAATGGTCCTCAGACCCTTTTTTTTTTCAGGGCCGTGGTAACTTCGAACCGTCACTGAACGAACAGTTGTAAGTCGAGGACCGCCTGTATTCCCCTTCTTCTGCCTTCCTGCGGATCGATATGTCAACGCTGAGGCCCCTGCCTTGTGAGTCCCCGGATCCCATGGTCATAGGAGGCCAAACCCATTATGAGGTGCAGCAAATCAAGATTTGAGGTGGCACAGGAGACAACTCCAACATTTAATCAAGCGGAAGGGCTACCCCTTATCAGAGGCATCATGGGTAAAGAGTAGGAACGTCCAAGCCGATCGCCTTGTAACAAGGTTCCATGCAGAAAATCCAACCAAGCCTGGGGATGGTTTCGTGAGCCATAAGCTTCCGTATCTGCAATCAATTGGTTTTTTGTGTGTGTGTGTGTTGTACAGGTCACCTTCAAGAAGTGAGGGGAGCCGAATGTCAACTCAAAAAAACATTTTGTATACACGTTTTATAGTTGTCAACAGAAAGAAAGGGGGAGGTTTCAAAGAGCAGGCAGCAGTGTGGAATTGAAAGTACATCCCATTCATATTTTCTCCAAACACTGATTAGATGACTGAAGCTTCTGCCGCACAAAAATCTAATTGGAGAGCATGATTGACGACTCTTGGCTATGGATGTGTTTCGTTGGATGATACACCCAGAGGGGTGGGGGGTGGGGAAGCAGGATCAAGGGTGACAGTGAATTACATGTCTCAGAGTTGGCTATGCCCAGGTAAATGCCGGACGTAGAATGTTACCTTCAAATGAATCTTTTTTAGTTTTGGGAGTGTGGCTCAAAGCTCATGATTTAAGTGAAGTAACTGCTGGAATCCTGACACGATAATGATGATAATGCGGGCAGTCCTCCACTTACAACCGTTCATTTAGTGAGGTTCAAAGTTACCGTGGCCCTGGAAAAAACAAGGGATTTAGCACTGTTTTTCACACTTAACGACCGCGGCAACATCTCCATGGTCACGTGATTAAAATTTAGGCACCTGACAACTGACTCACATTTATGACAGTTGTAATGTCCCAGGTCACATGACACATCCCCCTGCCCCAATATTTGCAAACTTCCAGCAAGCAAAGTCAACAGGGGTGGGGGGGAACCAGATTCACTCAACGACCATATTTGCTAATCTAACACAGGGTCGCGAGATCCCCTTTTGTGACCTTCCGAAAAGCCAAGTCAATGCGGAAGCCAGTTTCGCTTAATGACCGTATTATTAATTTAACAACCACCGTGAAACACTTAAGAACTGTGGCGAGAATGGCCCTAAAGTGGGGCAAAACTCACTTAACAACGGTCTCGCTCAGCAACAGAAATGTTGGACTCCATGGTGGCCATAAGTTGAAGACGGCTTGCATTTTGGCATCTTCCAAAGAAGAGGAGGAGGAGAACACCATGCTCTCTCAAATCCAGATTCATCTGTTTAATCTGGATTTGTTCGTTCAATCTTCCTTTCCTGATTTGAACTCAGAGCAACGACGACATCAATAAAAACCCAACTTTTGGACAGGTCAAAAGCAAAAAAAAAATATTGGTGGAAAATTAGAAGTTGGCTAGAAGAAATTACAAAAGTTAAAATTGAATGGAAAGCAAAGATATTTTTATTAAGAATTTAAAAAAAAATAGTAAAAAATTATTATATATTATGCTCCATATATATTAACAGCAGCAAGGCTTGCCTTTGTCCAAAATTGGAAATGCAAAAATATTCCCCCCAACGTTATGATTAGAAAGAAAACTTGGGCATGTGCAGAAATGGACAGTTTGTCAATGGAACTCAAAAAGAAAGAGAAGTCAGAGTACTACGAGATTTGGAATTTATGGTACAGTTGGTTGGAAGGTAGACATCAAATGAACAAAAGAAAGTCAAATAAGAAGGTATGACGGAAATTAGCAATATCACATGCAATCAGGTATACATTTGCAACTAGATGAAACTTCATGTTATATATTAATGTAGTAAGTGTGAATAATTATTTTACATAATTTGAGAGATGTCAAATTGAGTGAATCTGCCTTGCTCACATTGAGATAAGCGGACTTTGGTTTTATTGTATTTGTATAAATTTGTTTAATGAAGTATTTTTTCTTATAAATAAATAAATAACTCAACTTTTTCCCCCCCCTCGGTCCTTTTATGTTGACTCACATTTCTCAAACCTCCAGGAGAGGCTGGTTTTCTGTAAAAAGATCTCCCCACCCCACTCTAAACACAAAAGATGGCCAAACCATCTGGAAAAACAGAGAACGTGGCCAGATCCATCAGCCGAGGCTTCCTTGAACCACCCAACAAAAGCCAGGAGTGGCTTCTCTTTGCAAATAAGAAAATAAGACGGGGGGAAAAAACACAAGTGGACAAAGCCAAGGAAATAATGAGAATAATAATTTTTAAAAAAACCTCATATTTATACTGCTGAGACACGTTTGATTGTGTTTTAAGGCGGAGAACATTCCGAAGGGTCTTTGGATCTCGAGGTCTCTGGATCAAGCTATTGCTTTGGTTTTCCATGGGCATGGATGTCACAAGCCCAGCCGAGAGAATGGAGGTGTTTCTTCAGAAGCTGGCTGAGAAAGTGCTTGCGAAGTTAGGACGTTTGCAATCACGAGGGTACCAAGAGAAGGGGATTTTTGTAGTTTGGGGATTGAACACTGATGTCCTTGGTGCTCTCTGACCTGGGTGGTTTTCTTGCAGACTTCTCATGACCCAACTAGGGAACATCATCAGGGCTAAGAGGGAGTGGGTTGATGGAGGAGAATAGAATAACAGAATTCGCAAGGGGCCTTGGAGGTCTTCTAGTCCAACCCCTTGCTTAGGCAGGAAACCCTATACTGTTTCAGACAGATGGCTGTCCAATCTCTTCTTAAAAACTTCCAGTGTTGGAGCATTTACAACTTCTGAAGGAAAGTTACTCCACTGATGAATTGTTCCAACTGTCAGAAAAGTTCTCCTTCATTCTAGGTTGTTTCTCTCCTTGATTAGTTTCCATTCATTGTTTCTTGTCCTGCCTTCAGGGGCTTTGGAGAATAACTTGACTCCCTCTTCTTGGTGGCAGCCCCTGAAATATTGGAATCATGTCACCCCAGTCCTTCTTTTCATTAGACTAGACGAGGTCCAGCAACTGTTCTTTATATGTTTTAGCCTCCAGTCCCCTAATCATCTTTCTTGCTCTTCTCTGCACTCTTTCTAGAGTCTTTCTAGAGTCTTTCTAGGGTCTCAACATCAGAATGAGACAGGGGAGGAGGAGGATGACAATAGCTGGTGTTCTCTGAGCTTGGTGCTTTTCTTGCAGACGTTTCATGACCCAACTAGGTAATACCATCAGCGTTAGAAGGGAGTGGGGTTTGTTCCCTGTTTATTTACTAGAAGCTTGCCCTGTCGGTGTTGGTAACTAAAAAAACCACAACCCCTCCTTGCCACAATCAACACTGAGATAAGTCGAGATTAACACTAAGATTAATACTACACCAACAACAGACAAACAATCAAACAGTAAACGGCCTAAAGAAGGAACCAGCAAGAACCCTTCCACCAACACTGATAGGGAAGCCACCTGTGTATAAACAGAGAGTAAAACTCACTCCCTTCTAGCACTGATGATGTTACCTAGTTGGGTCAAGAAACGTCTGCAGGGAAACCACCAATCCCATAGAGCACCAAGGACCCCCCCATCCTCCTCCTTCTCCTCTTCTTTCTCTTCCTCCTGTTCTTCTTCCTCCTCCTCCTGTCCACAAACCCCTCCTTTCATTCTAACACTGATGATGTTCCCTAGTTGGGTCATGAAATTTCTGCAAGAAAACAACTAAGCTCAGAGAGCAGCGAGGATCCCCCATTCTCCTCCTCCTCCTCCTCCTCCTCCTCCTCCTCCTCCTCCTCCTCCTCCTCCTCCTCCTCCTCCTCCTCCTCCTCTCCACAAAACCCCTCCCTTCTAACACTGATGGTATTACCTAGCTGGGTCAAGAAATGTCTGCGAGAAAACCACCAAGCTCAGAGACCACCGAGAATCTTCAATCATCATCCTCTTCCTCCTCCTCCTCCTCATTCCTCTTCCTCTTCTCCTCCTCTCCACAAAACCCCTCCCTTCTAACACTGATGGTATTACCTAGCTGGGTCAAGAAACGTCTGCCAGAAAACCACCAAGCTCAGAGAGTACCCAGGATCCCAAGGTCAACTGGTTTGTGGTTTTTTTTAGAGGTGCTTTTCACAGCATCTCTAAAAAAAGGGGGTTTATGGCTCAGCTCCCTCTTCTGTTTCACATCCTCCTCCATGCCAACATTTGCACCGTCTCCTTTCAGAAGCGTTCAGAGTCTGGTGGTTTCACACCCCCAGGGCTTCTGGTGTTTTCTTTTTTTTTTCCTCCACCAACCCAGAAGTATCAGTAGTTGGTCAAAGTTGAAGTCAGTTCAAACAGGAAAGTAAACACCCCAATTGGGGGGGGGGGGGGGGGGCTAATTTCCCAGCAGATGACCCAATTTGTGCATTATTTTTCTTTTCTTTTGCTAGCTGATTTTTTTTAATAGATCAATTTGCAAGCTCTTTATTTTTTTTTAAAGGCGGTTGCAAATGGTTATCTTTTAAATAAAATAAAAAAAGGGTGCCTGAATGCTTGGCGTTTCCAGGCAGTGGCTTTCTTGGCTCTCTCTTTTTTAATTATTATTATTGATGGCTAAAATACCCTGTAAATCTCTGCAATGAGACGCTCTATAAATGTAGCATCTCTCTTTCTCCAGCCAAGCGGGTATTAGCCAAAGGGATGAATCATGCCATCCTGTTCAGGAGAGTAGTGAAATTACAAATATCCTTTACTCGCAGGTTCCACACAGCGTGCAATGTGGCGGCTGCCGTGAGGTGCAGAACAAGAGAACAGAGTTCAGCGCAAACACTGTCCTTCTTAACATGCAATAAGCAATCCTTCTTCTCTGGATAATTTTTTTTTTTTAAATAAAGATGCAGGAAGCTAGGAGCTGAAAGCAAACCAGAAAAGAATCTGATGGATATTTATTTATTTTTGAATGTTTTGGAAATATTTTAAGCCTTTAGGACTGGGTGGGTTGCACCCTGGCTACACAGGTGTCAGAGTCTGAATCCTAGGAGGAAGACGAACAGCTGACAGGGAGTGGGAGTGCGACACCATTGGCTGTGGAGGAAACTGGGGAAGGGCAAAGTCTGGCTGGGCAGAGCAGGGAAGAGGTAGAACAAGGGAGAGGGAGTTCAGAGGAAGACCCAGTCCACCCCCTCTTCATCCTAGGGCATGCAGGGAGGAACGGAGAAGGGAGCAACATGAGTTGCGTGGCTTGCGGGGGAGGAAAGGGCCCTGATTCCCTTCATTAGCCACACCTAGGAATGAGAGTTTAAAAGAGATGCAAGCTGAGTGCAGCAGCTGCTGGGAACAAACATGAGTTTATCTTGTGTTGACTTTGCTTATCTGTGTTCCTGGCATCTTCCCAACTGTGTTGAGTTATTGCCGTACCTTCACATTTGGAATTCTTGCTTCTGCCGTGCCAGACTGATTACCTCATTTTGCCTTGATTGGACTTATAGTTACAGTTTTTATTGACCATGTTTTGGACTTGATTCTCTGCAGCCAAAGGCTGTTCCTGGGAGAGTTTTTCTCCAGCCCAAAAGGTAACCAGGACATTGGGGGCAAAGTTGGAGCTCATAAAGCGACTCCTATTGATTATCTGACTGTGTTGCCTTTGTGCCACGCCCCTCTGGGTCATCAAGCAGGTCTCAGACAGGGGGTCTTGGAAGGGGCAACATTTGGGTTTGCAAAAAGGGAATAAAAGAATAAATACGTATGGAACTCGACTTACAACAGGTTGTTTAGTGAGTGTTACAACGGCACTGAACAAAATGACACACATTTTGTTTCACACTTATAAGCACTGCAGTATTGGTGACATGATCAAAATTCAGATGCTTGTCAACTGACTCATATTTATGATGGTTGCAGATCCCCTTTTGCGACCTTCAGTGGGGATGTCAGATTCACTTAACAAGCGTGTTACTAGCTTTAACGTCTGCAGTGATTCACTTAACAACTGTAGCAAGAAAGGTCACAAAACGGGGCAAAAGTCTTTTAACAGATGACTCACTTAGCAAGAAAAAAAATTGTGCTCAGTTGTGGTCGTAAGTCGAGGACCACCTGTAGTAAAGGAAACTCAGGTAGGGTTCCCTAGTGCTAAAATCTCGTGCCATTTTTATTTTTATTTTTTTCATTGGGGCCATACTGACCCAATCTTTGTCACTGGCAATCTTTGATTTATGCCTTTGTATGTTATGGGAAGAGAGAGAGGGACAGATAGACAGACATACAAGGAGATACAAGAGAGAGGAGAGAGAGGAGAGAGAAGAGGGAGAGAGAGAAGAGGAAAGAAACAGAAGAGAGAGAGAGAGAAGAGAGAGACAGAGGAGAGAGAAAAAGAGAGAGAAAGAGAAGAGACAGAAAGAAAGAGAGAGAGAGAGAGACAAAACAGAAGAGAAAGAGAAAAGACAGAAAGGAGACACACATAGAGAGAGGAGAGAAGAAAGAGAGAGAAGAGAGGGGAGAAGAGAGAGGGGAGAGGAAAGAGAGGGGGAGAGAGAGTGAGAGAGAGGGGGGAGAGAGGGGAGAAAAGACAGAGAGATGGAAGAGAGAGAAGAGAAGAGAGAGAGAAGAGAGGAGAGAAGAAAGAGAGAGAAGAGAGGGGAGAGGGAAGGGGGGGAGAGTGAGAGACAGAAGAGGAGAGAAGAAAGAAAGAAAGAAAGAAAGAAAGAAAGAAAGAAAGAAAGAAAGAAAGAAAGAAAGAAAGAAAGAAAGAAAGAAAGAAAGAAAGAAAGAAAGAAAGAAAGAGGGAAGAGAGAGGGAAGAGAATGAGAGGAGAGAGGGAGAGTCAGAAGAGAGAAGAAAGAAAGAGAGAAAGAGGAGAGAGGGAAGAGAGGAGAGAAGACAGAGAGAGAAGAGAGAGGGGAGAAGAGAGAAGACAGAGAGAGGGAAGAGAGAGAAGAGAAGAGAGAGGGAAGAGAATGAGAGGAGAGAGGGAGAGACAGAAGAGAAAGAGAAAGAGAGGAGAGGGAGAGACAGAAGAGAGGAGAGAAGAGAGAAGAAAGAGAGAGGAGGGAGGGAGAAGAGAGAGGAGAGAGAAGAGAAAGAGAGGAAAGAAGAGGGAGAAGAGAGGAGAGAGAGAAATAGAAGAGAGATACTCTACAGGGAACTATGGGATGCCGTTCCTTAGAGGTGGCTGAGTCCCCTCTCTCTTTTTTCCCCCCATATCACCCTACCTCTTACAATAATCCCAGCGGACATACTTCAAATAAATAAATGAATAAACAGCTTTGAAAATCCCATGCAAAGAGGTTAATGGGAGAATGCACTTTTTGCACGCTGCCCCTCGTCTGTTGAAAGGCTCCTCAGCCACCGAGCCACTCATGTGTCGCCTTGCAAATGAACCCCCCCCCCCACTCAGTTCCGAGAGGGAAGTCGAATTCTTCAGGAAAAAGAGAATTTGCTGCAAGGGTGGGGCTGCTCTGGGGTTGGCAGACCAGAAGTCCCAAATTGGGGGTGGTGGTGAACGACAGGGCTTTTGCTTTTGAGGGAGGGGGTGTATTCCAGGGGGGTTTAATAAGAGTGATCTGGCAGCGCCTTCTTGCAAACTAACCAATTTTATTACAAAAGGCACCAGGTTTTGCAAAACCTCCATCAGGGGCTTGGACCGGCTGGGCTCCATGCCTGGCTGATTGATCAGACGCAGGTAGTCCTCGACTTACAACTGCGTTTACAAGCCCAACATTTATGCTGCTAAGTGAGACATGTGTTAAGTGAGTTCGGTCCCATTTTACAAACCTTTCTTGCTTCCATTGTTCAGTTAGTAGCAGGGTGGTGAAGTGGATCCGATTTTCCCGTTGACTTCGCTTGTCAGCAGGTCGCAAAAGGGGATCACATAAACCCAGGATACTGCATGTCATGTCATAAACATGAACCGGTAGCCAAGCGTCCGAATTTTGATCCCATGACCATCGGGACACTACAACGGTCGTAAGTGTGAAAAATGGCCGTAATTCACTTTTTTCCCCCAGTGCTGTTGTAACTTTGAATGGTCATTGAATGAACGAGGTTGAGACTCTGGAAAGAGTGCAGAGAAGAGCAACCAGGATGATGAGGGGACTGGAGACTAAAACATACGATGAATGGTTGCAGGAACTGGGCCTGGCTAGTCTAGGGAAGAGAAGGACCAGGGGAGACAGGAGAGCAGCCTTCCAGTATTTGAGGGGCTGCCACACAGAGGAGGAAGGGGGTCAAGCTATTTTCCAAGGCACCTGAAGGCCAGACTAGGAACAATGGATGGAAACTGATCCAGGAGAGATTGATTCATCCTGGAACTAAGGAGAAGCTATCTGACAGTAAGACCAATCAACTGATGGAAGAAGCTGCCTTCAGAAGTTGTGGAAGTTTCAAGAAAAGACTGGGCTGCTGTTTGTCAGAAACGGTGTAGGGTCTCCTGCTTCGGTGTGGAGGGGGTTGGACTGGATGACCTACAAGGTCCCTTCCAACTCGATTCATCTGAATCTATCTAAGATGATCAAAGATTTGGAGGCTAAAACACAGGATGAATGGTTGCAGGAATTGGGTATGTCTAGTAATTGGTTGAATGAAAAGAAGGACTAGGGAAATGATAGCAGTCTTTCAGTATTTGAGGGGCTGATACAAAGAAGAGGGGGGTCAAATTATTCTCCAAAGCACCAGAGGGCAGGAGAAGAAGCAACGGATGGAAACTAATCACGGAGAGAAGCAACCTGGACTTAAGGAGAAACGTCCTAATGGTGAGGACAATCCATCAGTGGAACGGCTTCCCTAGAGGAAGTTGTGGTGCTCCTGCTCCATCATTGGAGGTTTCTATCAAGAGATCGGACAACCATTTATCTGAAATGGTAGGCAGTCTCCTGCTTGGGCAGGGGGTTGGACTAGAAGACCTCCAAGGTCCCTTCCGACTCTGTTATTCTATGATTTATAATTATCTGGGTTCGTGAACATAAATTATGATTGAGTGGTCTAGTGGCCTAGAGGCGGAGTTCTCGCCTCACAATCAGGAGGCTGTGAGTTGGATCCTAGGTAGAGGTAGATATTTCTCTCTCTGGGCGCATTGAGAATATATCTGCTGAACAAAACTCCTCATTGGCGACAGGAAAGGCATCTGGCCAGGAAACACTCAGCTCCATTCAGTTGCCCAGACTCCACCCCGCAAGGGATGATGGGGTCATTAAAAGAAGATGATTAAGAGTAAATTGTGATAAATTTGAGTGTTCCCCTCCCTGGAGGTTTTTAAAAGAAGAGATTGGACAATCTTTTGTTTGCAAGGATATAGGGCAGGGGGTTGGACTAGAAGACCTCCAAGGTCCCTTCCAACTCTGTCATTCCATTATCCAAAGGTGTTCATTTGCGTCCTTGTGAACACTTGACTTATCTGAAATCCAGCTCCCGAGCATTTTCTGACATTCCCAAGGCTGGTGCAGTTGAGTCACCCTGACCAAACCAAATCTCATAAAAAAGGGGGGGAAAGAGGATTATTGCTTTGTAGTCCAGCCTTCCTTGCCTGAACCCTTGAAGGTCAGGCCAATGATTAAACCTGATGCCCCGACCAACGACCCTGTTCACGGATTTGTTGGTTTAATCCAAGGTCATTTTTTCCGATGCTGTTCAGACAGACTCTTTGCTATTCTGGCACAATCCTCAGGTTTGCAACCTCAAATCATTGGGTTTTTATTCCCCCAATCGTAAAATCAGCAATGTTTTTTTTTTGGGGGGGGTGTTGGCTTTTCCTTGGAGTAAGGCTGTATGCCGGAGGGGACTCCGCTGTGTAATAGCAGACGGAATAAAGCGTGCGAGCCATACAAGGAGGCAGGAATTGAAAATGTGCTGGCATCAGAGCCAGCTTGTACCATGCCCTAGGACAGAACAAAGGGTTAGAAAAAGGGGGGGATATTGTTCTGTAATTTTTTTTGGATAGTTTTTTGCGGGGCAGTTTTTGTTTTTGTTTTAAATTTAACACGATGAAAGAAAATCCCTTAATTAGCCGAGAGGAAAAGCAAGGAAAGAAGAAATGATTATAAGTCATACTGGGCACTTGGGTTCAGAAAACAGGAAAGAGGAGGAACAGCAGAAAATTATATTAAACTGGTATACGGGTAGTCCTTGATTTACCACCGTCTGTTTATAAATCCTTATGATTTATATTGACTGTTTCCTAGTATGATTTGATGGCTTATTTGTACCCAGTGATGGGATTCAGCCAGTTTGCACCAGTTTGGAAGAACCGGTTGCTAACTTTCTGAGCAGTTTGGTGAACTGGTTGTTGAAAGAAATCATTAGGGCAGAGAGAACCGGTTGTTAGATTATTTGAATCCCACCACTGTTTGTACCCTATGAGTATAATTAAGTGTTGTACCTAGACTTTAGGAAAAACCCTCCCATACTACCCACCTCTTACAATACTAGACAACACAGTATCAACAGTAGAGACCTTCAAATTTCTAGGTTCTGTCATATCACAAGACCTAAAATGGACACCTAACATCAAAAATGTCATCAAAAAAGCACAACAAAGCATATTCTTCCTGCGTTAACTCAGGAAGCTCAAACTGCCCAAGGAG
Organism: Notechis scutatus; assembly: GCF_900518725.1. Next base: position 38,151 of record NW_020717121.1, on the reverse strand, counting down.
CTGCTGATCCAGTTCTGCAGAGGAATGATTGAGTCTGTCATCTGCACCTCTATAACTGTCTGGTTTGGTTCTGCAACCCAACAGGACGGACACAGACTTCAGAGAGTAATTAGGATTGCAGAAAAAACAATGGTTACCAACCTGCCTTCCATGGAGGACCTGTATACTGCACGAGTCAAAAAGAGGGCTGAGAAAATATTTACAAACTCCTCACATCCTGGACATAAACTGTTTCAACTCCTTCCCTCAAAACGACGCTATAGAGCCCTGCACACCAGAACAACCAGACACAAGGGGAGTTTTTTCCCAAGCACCATCACTCTGTTAAACAAATAATTCCCTCAAAACTGTCCAACTATTTACAAAGTCTGCATTACTATTACTATTAATCTTCTCATCACTCCTTATCACCCATCCCCTCCCACTTGTGACTGTATGACTGTAAGTTTGTTGCTTGTATCCCTATTATTTATATTGACTGTTTCCTAGTATGATTTGATTACTTATTGTACCCTATGATTTTTATTAATGATGATTATGATCCTTGATGAATGTATCTTTTCTTTTATGTATGCTGAGAGTTTATGCATTGAAGACAAATTCCTTGTGTGTCCAATCACACTTGGTCAATAAAGAATTCTATTCTATTCTATTCTATTCTATTCTATTCTATTCTATTCTATTCTATTCTATTATCCCTCTCCCTCTCCCTAATTCTATTCTAGTCTAGTCTAGTCTATTCTTATCCCTATCCCTATCCCTATCCCTATCCCTATCCCTATCCCTATCC